>JAJOOS010012991.1:0-48780 GCA_029582725.1 Solanum chiquidenum
ATAATCTCCAAGTCGTTCTTAACTTAGGGTCTTTATTAACAGATTGTGAGTCCCTAAAATGAGGGATTATAACCACCCAATCAGCCAACCACTCACAATTACATCTACAAGATCACCAACGTTAACTACATCTAAGAAAACATGTCGAACGAAGTGAATAGCCTTAACATACCTTTCCAATGAACGCTCGAAAGACCGTAGTTCCTTCACGAAAGTTGTTCCTTATGTCCTAAGCTTCGCAAACACTATATATACACAGCTGGTACGCACATATAAACAGTTTATAATTAATCTTATATCGGCAGATTTTCCATATTGCTCCAACTTGTCGAAACGTCCGTAGAAATTCATAAAAACAATCATAAAAGAGTCCCAAGATGATTACCTTAGTTAACCAAGTTAAAACCTTGAAGAAACACCAATAATTACAAATCTATATCTTCAAAAACCAGCTCCAAACGCAGCAAATAGAAGGGAAAATGATTGTCACGTGTAGGGATTACGTTTATAGGCACGGGGGCAATGTTTTATGGTAGAAATCGTCAAAACTAACCTTCATTATGCTAGGAATCCATAGAAACCCTCCCCTAAGCTTTCTCTCTGGTTTTTGGAACTGAAATGAACTGTTTCCATGGCTAAAACGTTAAATAGCCGACATACCATATTTCTTTACCCGACCCGAATCCGACTCGGATTCTGCCCTGGCAGTCCCTAGTAAAACCCTCATAAGTTTTACTCGGATGTTCGTTTGATACGGGGTTTTGTGCGTTGCAAACTAGACTCGTAGGCCTTCGATTTAATGGGTAATAGGCCTTCTAACTCTTTATATATTGGGGGAAAACATCCAATACATTTGACCCAAATTTCAAAGAAATCTTTAAAAAGAAACTTATGATAACTTTCGCCAACTTTTATTTTGCCACTTACTTAACTTCAAAACTTGAGATAAAACCCTTGAACACTTAAAATATGACATACCACATCCTTTTTAATTTATTACTCACCCTCTTTGTCTTTCCACGAAGGTACGAGTTAATTTAGACGTTTTGAAAAAGTCAGGGTGTTACAGTTTACATAATCAGATATAAAAAAATGTTGGTACATATTAATAACGAAATTCTTTCAAATTAATCAAAATTAAAACCATTTATCATGTTTTCTCTCATAATTGATATGATTGGTGCATTATGATATCCATGAATATTAGTACTAATTCCTTCATTACTCTCTGTTGCATGTGATATCGGCTAAGTCTATTTTGGATTCCATTCTTGCATTTCATCAAGTTGAATTCCTTCGAGTTGGCCTTCATCATTGTTTGAGTTTTGAAAGCTGATATACGAGCATGTATACACTGGTATACAATATCGATATACACTGAAAATTGGCCCAAAAGCAGCATATACACTGATATATAGTAACTGTATACAACTGATACAAGGACAAAAAATGGGCCAGGCCCAAAACAAAGTGCAACAACAGTCTTGAAATATTGAATTACTTAGAAGTAGGACATGATGAAGGAAATTGGACCTGCCATTCCAACAGTTTGAAATTTGGGCAAGGGCCCAAGTTTATGATTTTCTTTTCCTTTTATTATTGTATTTGATTGTTTCTTGTTGAAAAAAGGTTTAAAATAATCCATTATCTTTGGGTTTAGACTTAAAATAGTCCTATTTCTTTTTGGTGGAGCATTAATAGTCCTGATTCTTCAATAAAGTGGTGCATTTTTAGTCTCCATCCTAATTACTGTTAGTTTTTTAACAGACCAGTGGGTTATGCACGTGACGTGAATTTAAATCTGATAATTAATTGGGTTTTCTTCATTTCTTTCTTATATTTGTTCATTTAATTCAATTTCTTTACCTGAGAAACTCCTTTACTGTTCTTCGATCCCTTTTACTTCCTATTTCTAGTTTTTGTTTCTTTCTATAATTTGGGGCTTTTGACAATTTTGAAGGAAAATAAGAATTGCATAGACTATATTTTGGTTCATTAGTTTTCCTTGCTAAATAAACGAAAGTAAAGGAAAGAAGGGTAACCGAGAGCCTACTTATTCTATAAAGTTTCATACTTTTTAGAGAAAAAATATATATTTTCAATTCACCTAGATTGATTTCAGATTTTAGTTTTCAATTGTATTAGCACCTTCTGAATGAATAGACATACTATAAGGGGACAAAGATAACACGATTTTAGAGGTAAAGAGATATCAAAATACCAAATAATAAAGAGAAATAGCTGCAACACAACACTAAGAAGTGCAACATAGTAGCAACACTAGATTAAAACAAAACTATAACATCATTTTAAAGTTCAAAACACTTGAAAATGCATAAAAATAACTCTAAAAGTACAGTATATTGGCAACACCGCAACACCTACGAATTTAGAACAATACAACACTTGAGAACAACAACACTTGAAAATGACACAGAGGAACACCACATGAGAATGCAATATAGTTGCATCATCATATCCACCAACAATTTGATAACAATATAGTAGCACCAAAAAAGAAATATCAACACCTGGAAAATGCTTAGATAAGCACTTGGATAAGGCTAAACTATCATTAACATTGAACACATATTAGCACTCAAAATAAGCTAAATTACCAGTGATTCATTTTAACTTTGTGTTTGTTGAGAGTATATCCAACCAGAATCTATATCAACTACTTCTTCTTGTCCAGGTTCTTCTTGTCTAGTTTTTTCTTTTCCCGCTTCTTCATGTCCTCTTCTAACCTGAATCATAAATTCACATATACATTGTGTTAGTTTAAGATTATCCAATAAGAAACCAATTCTGATATAGTTAAGATATAGTAGTACATGTAGTTTTTGACGAACTGAAGTAGTCTCTTGTGACACAACATTATATTTCCAAGTTTTTTTGTTATGACCAGGCTTGTTGCATGTACTGCAGTCTAGAGATTGTTGCTTTCTTTTTATCTTTGTTCGACTTGCTCCAACTTCATCGGCTTCCTTTCTTCTCGCCTTTTGTTTTCTTCCTCTCTTTTTATTTTCTACGATTGTTGGAGGCAATGGAGGAACTTTAGTTGATTTAGCCCACATTTGTGGCCCATTTATCAAAAGAATTATATGCTCATATATTCTTCTATATGTTTCGACTTTGTAACAATCATCCACATAGTCAAGAATGTTATCCTTCTTCGCTTGAATTGCTGCAATAACATGCTTGCAAGGAATTTCCATGATACTCCATTTTCTACAACTACATATTATATTCTCCAAATCAACAGCCCAACTATCATGAATAGTAGCTCTTATAATCTCATAATTCCATTGATTAGATTTTCTAGGAAAATACTCACCCGCTGCAGTTTAATTTTTGTGCAAAATATCCTTAATCTTTGGACAAACATCATTTGAACTCCATTTATGCGCTTTCTCCCTATTAGCTAACATTCTAGCCATGAGAAGATATCGCAATTTCTTCAAAAGTGTCACAATAGGCTTGTCTCTAGCATCAAGGATCATGCTATTAAACACTTCACAAATGTTATTTAATAAAATATCACACTTGACATATGAAGAGAAATGAGACCTTGACCATTGGCTAGGTTCTTTGTCATTGAGTCAATCGGCAGCATTTGGATCTAACTCTCTTATACGTACCATGCAAGCATCAAATTCTTTTACAGTGGTAGCCTTTGCAGCAGCCCAAAATACTTTTTTTAATGTGAACCCACCAAAATTAGCTCTCTTAAAATTGTTATGAAGATGTTTCGCACAAAATCTCTGACTGACATATGGCAAAACCTCATTAAAAGCTTCAATAAGACCTTTTTGTTTGTCGGACATAAAGGTCCAACCAGTCTCATCTACATCTAAATCAGCTGGCAAATAGTTCAAAAAATAAGCGTACGACTCTTTACTTTCTTTCTCAACAATTGCATAGGCAATGGGAAATATATTATTATTACCATCAATTCCAACAACAGTTAACAGTTGAGTCCTATACATTGGACCTTTCAACCAACAACCATCCACGCCTATTATTTTTCTTCATCCTACCTTGAAAGCTAGCTTACAAGCAGCAAAATATATGTATATCCTTTGAAACCTGTATGGCTCGTTCGGTGTCTCATTCTCAGTGAACTTCATATGAATTGTACTACCTGGATTTGTCCTATCAATTTCAATACAATAATCCCACATCACTTTGTATTGATCATTGATATCACCATCAATCAATGCAATAGCTAACATCTTACCTCTTTTGGCTTGAGATAAAGTTACATGAGCTCGTAGATTTACACTTACTTTATCTCTAAAATCAAATAAGCTCCAAGCCCTATTTGATTTAATTTCTGTGAGGCATTTTCTTGCAATGAATGATGATGCTATTTTTCTATTATCATAATGCCACTCCTTGCAATTATGTGTAATAATGTACTTCATAATCTGGAAAGACGTATCCCTTTGCATTTTACATGTTGTGATTTCCCATTGGTACTCTGAATGTATACAAACGGCCTTCATTCTTTCTTTGTCATTTTTGAGCCACTGGATATACTTTCCTTTCTTAATCTCACGAGTAACTACTGCACTTTTAAAATCTTTCTTGCTTTCAAAAACACATTCTAGAGCTAAAATTGGATTGTCTCCGTCTGTTTGTGGATTGAATGTAGGAAAGTTCAAGATCTCATTTTCATAATCACTATGCAAACTTTTTGTGTCCGTAGAATCAACACAATCAACTCTCCTTCGGGAGATGTCATCTTTCTCTGTGCTTCGATACTAAGGATCTCCTATTCATCCACTATGTATTGTGCAGTCTTTTCATGTTTATCAACAAGTAAACCATCAGTTAACTCAACTTCTGAGTCGCTAAAATCATTTGCCAATGGATTTTCCTGAACAAGTTGTTTTCTGTTACTATCTGTAGCATTTGAGCTATGTATAGAAGTCATATCTTCTATATTGAAATATGAATCCAAGTGTTCGAAGTAAATTTCGATCATGTTGTTATTTGGGATGTTTTTGCGAACAACATGGGCATCATTATCTGTAGACACCAACCTCCATCTATTACCAGATCTTCCACATCTATGCCAAAAAGTTATTGAATTCTTTAAGTATCCACAAATCTCTGTCATCTTCTTAAACTCATCAAGGTCCAATTTGTTTGCATTAACATAATCAATATAGTCTATGTTGCCCTCAACATAATGCTTTTATGGAGTACGTTTCATAACTCCTCCGTGGTGTATTTTGATACTGAAAAAATGATGTATCTGCCATCGATTCTAAAATAGCAAAAAATACATTCTAATCAACACAAATAATACATACATATACAACATGATATTAATATTAAAGCAAATAACAAAAAGTATAAATTTCAAGGGGCATTGATTAAGTCACAAAACTTCTAAAATATTAACAAAGTTACAAAGTGACATCTTTATATATATATATTCATAAATGTGCTTCTTGTGTTAAATTATTTTTTGCGATAGTGGATTTGATTAAAAGAATTAAAAATAAAATCTTACTTACCATAAATTAGAGGTGATTCTCTGTCATCCTTGTTCCTTGAAAACATTATAACTTCCAACTTTGATTATATTATTGAAGAAAGTATAATGCAGTTTCAGATTTTAGGGTTATTTGGAGATTAGAGATAAAGAGGGAAAAAACTAAGAAAGAAGACTAATGTTTCAAAAGGAGAAAGCCCAAACGGCATTGCAATAGCAAGAGTCTTTAATTTTGGAGGAAAACATATGAGAAGCACGTGCATAACCCACTGGTCTGTTAAAAAACTAACGGTGGTTAGGATGGAGATTGAAAATGCACCACTTTATTAAAGAATTAGGACTATTACTGCTCCACTAAAAAGAAATATGACTATTTTGAGTCTGAACTCAAAGATAATAGACTATTTTAAGCCTTTCCTCTTTCTTGTTTAACTAACTTTGTTTGTGTGGTTTAAATTTTATTAAATCCCCTTAACGAGGAACCTTTTGTGTTAATCTTTTAAGTGATTTTACTTAGTTAGTTGTCACACTTAATCATTTTATTTGAACTTTCTTTTCAAACTCATTTCAAGTGTTTAATTCCTTTAAAAAATTCCAAATTAGTCAAAAAATTCATAGGATAACTGCGTGTTAGCGGATACTTCAAATGCCTCCAAACCCCTTTTGAAGTGTAATGAGAACCTCAAACCTTCTACTCTGATTTTTTTTAGACTTAATTCTGTTAAAGTCTTTAAAATCAAGTTTTCTTAATTTCTTTTAAAAAATCAAGTGACGACTTCTTTTATAATCAATTTTTCTATTAAAGTTAAATTGATTAGTTATTTCTCACTATAATAAAGGCATGACACACCTACAACTTATCAAAGAGACAGCCCTAGATAAAAAAATATGTAAGTCGAGAATTAGAGTAGATGGTTAGTAGGTAGTCAAGTGTTGTCTAGTTTCCTTATCGATGTTAGTATTTTTACTCTCTAATAACTTATTCTTTGATTTAATTTTACTTGTTGTCTCCTTGGTTTCAATTATTGTATTACTTGTTGTTGATTCCATTATCTTCTCTATTATTTTAGGCCAAAGCAATCGGTGATCGCCTAGAGTTGACATCGATTTTCACTTAGACATCCTAACTAGCCTTTGTTCATTTTAAACGCCTTATGTCAGATTCCTGTATCATTTTGACACTTTTTACTGACATGACAAAGTGAGTGGGATATACTCCATAGTAGCGCGTGAAAGGCTTTATTTAGCCATTTTTAGTTTTATTTTCCCTTCTTCTTCTCTATTTTATTACAATCGAAATAACTTTTAATTCTTATTTTTTCAGATTTGAAAATCGTACCCATCATCTTCTTCTCCTTTCTTTTTCTTTTGATCTAAGAATAATAATTATTATGACCTTATTTGTCGAAAAGTGAGATAGGTGATTGATGAAGTGTCATACATTTCAGCTACGCATCGTTGTAGACTCATCACTTCCAACAATTTTGAAGCTAAAAGTAATAATAAGGCGATGTTCATCCAAAACGAAAGAGACTATATAACACATGGTTTGTGCTCCATCTACTTAAAAGCACGAAATTGATAACAACAAATTGAATTTACGGCAAAAATATAATAAATCAAAATCAAAATCTAATGAAAACTCCAAAATGAAAAAGAAATTGGAGGTTCAGGGGAGGCACTGCCGCTAGGATTGTTTTGGGAAGAAAGGACGAAAGAGGAGGGGTGGGGTAGGATTTTAGAAAATAGGTATTTTTTTTTATTTATTATTTTTAGCTGAAAATTAGTTTTTTTTCTTATAATGTATTTTTAGAGAACACATGTAATCATTTAATTGGTGGTTTGCCACGTCATCAACAAATGTATTACACTCTCCTTCAACTTTTTGCTTATTGTCAAAAAAAGTGTCAAAATGACATAGCGAAATTCTACATGAGGTGTCTAAAATGAACATCGATCAATTGAGGTGTTTAAATGAAACTTAGTGCCACCTTTAAGGGGCCACCGATGAGTTTGACCATTATTTTAGGCATAGTGACATTCATTATTATATTTCTTTTACTACATCAGGGGAGCCACACAGTCGAGATGCTTCGGCCCTCGTTCGTGCGTCTCCCTACTGCATTTCTTTTTCAAACATGCTTTGATATGGTTTACTTGAGTTGGAGGTTCCATCGGAAATCACCTCTTTACCTTCGCAAGACAGGGATAAGGTTTGTGTACACACTATTCTCCACAATTTGTTGAGTTATACATTGTGAATAATTTGTTGTATCTTGGAGGAGACAAACCAAGAAGATTATTGTTGGATCCACAATTTTTTTATTGCAATAGCCTTGAATCACCTTAAAAAGAGCAAAATATTCACGCCTAAGCCAGAAGATATTTTATTTTCTTCATTTTAGTTTGCAATTGTAATTTGTAATTTCACCTAGACAATAATTATACAATCACGCCTACACAAAATTAAAATTAATAAAGACTAGAAACCATTTTTTACCTCTCTGCATTATTTCTTGCTTAGATACACAAAAAAATGTCCTTATATGTTTTGTTCATCTCCTAATTTCCACTTATCTTTTCTTTGCATTATTAGGACTATAATCTTATTCTAAATTCGAACAGTTACTTGCTTAATTTTTAGTTTATTGCATTATTTGTCCTTATATGTTTTCTTCATCTCCTTCTAATTTTCACTTATCTTTTCTTTGCATTATTAGGATTATAATCTTATTTTAGATTCGAACAGTTACGTACTTATTTTTTAGTTTACTTATGACAATTATTAATGCTTTATGTTGTTTTTGTTATGTAAAAAACATATTTTTATTGAAAAGTAATATATTGAAGCTATGAAGGTAATGTTTCGTTAGTTGAAATCCTTATTATGTCTAAAATTATTTTTATTTTAAATTATAATTTGAAATTATATCCGAAAAAATCTAAGAGAGTAATAATACACTTTTAAATTGAAAGATTATAATTTAATGCAAATAAAGAGATTAAATATTTTTTTTTGATATCTCAAATCAAACTACGGGTGGAATTACAATACTAATCGTTTGACTATGGAAAATTTTCATTTTATTTAAAGGTAAGCGTTTGTTAATAAAATTTCCAATTACAACTTCAAAATTTTAAAATAATTTTTTTCTCTTAAAATTATATTTTTATAAAAAATACATTTACATTCTAAAAATTTATTACAAAAGTTATAATCCAATTTTGGAAGTGTTAAATAAAATATTTTTTTTCTTTTTTGATGGCCAAATGCACACTTAAAATAAATAAACCAATAGAAATTTCACTCCAACCCGGCAAAACCGAGCTCCTCTGAACCGGCAGATTCTAGGCGAAAAGGAAAAGATAGAAGACGAACTCGAAACCCTAGTTCTTGCAGAGCGTAACGTAGTAGCAGTGGAAGTGGAAGTCGAAGAACAATGTCGTCGACTCTACTGGAGGTGACTCGTGCATCGCACGAGGAAGTTGAGCGGTTCGAGCGCCTTATTGTGAAGGATCTCCAGACTGAGCCAGCTACCAACAAGGACCGGCTCCACCAGAGCCACCGCGTTCGTAACATGATCGAGCAAATCATTGACACTACACACAAACTGGTAATTTCTTGTTCCCGCTTACAATTGAAATAATTTTGTAGTTTAATTTTTACTCGAAGTTTAGTTAACAACTGATGTTTGTGTTGTAGGTAGATATATATGAAGACAAAGACGGAGCGAGGAAGGATGAAATTGCAGCTCTGGGAGGCCAGACAGCAACTGGAACAAATGTGTTTAGTGCATTTTATGACAGATTGAAAGAGGTTAAAACAGTCTCAGCTCTTATTGTTTTTCATATTCTATATACTGTGGTTAATTAGTTTTGTTTTATGAACTTGCCCTGTGTATTTGTGCTTGTGATTTTTAGATTCGTGAGTACCATAGAAGGCATCCTGCTGCGCGTGCTATTATTGATACTGGTGATGAATATGAGCAGCTCCTCAAAGAAGAGCCACAAATTGAGTTTAGTGGCGAGGTCAGTGTCACTCTTCGTCTCCTATCTGTGCCTCATATCCTGTTTCTTTCTAGCAGGAAATTAGTTGCTTGTATTTTTTTTTGATGAGATGATGGATTCTCGCTGCATGTTTAGCGAGTTTGCTTGAAATATTAATTACTACAGTGATTTTAGTAGTTTTTAGCATATTACATGTTTACACTGTTTATTTATTGGGCATTGGCTAAGTTGTAGACATCCTTTTTTGCTCTGAGTATTGCAGTTGCGAGACAGATCTTGTATTTTATCAGTTAGCTCTTCCCTGATAGTGAGGATTTTCTATTATGTGATACAGCAGTTGTATTGAAAAGCTAATGCAATCGAACATTCACCGATCCTATAGCTTTATGATAAGGAAATTATGTCGTATAGAAGCATATGCTCAGTCGTTGGATTTGTTAACAGCTTGTCGTTAAAACTAGTGTTGGTATTGGAACTTGAAATTAGACTGACTTTGTCTACTTACTGCAAAAGAGAGAACTAGAAGTTTATATAAACGCTAAATCATTGGTTGTTCTCTCAATTGGAACAATAGGGCCGCTATATTCACTACTAAACTTGTTGAAGAGATGAAATGTAATCAAGGTATATCTTTTTGATCAAAGGTTGTATTGATCGTCAAAAGAAGATTTTGGCCAAAAATTAGAATACTCTCTGGGAAATCAAAGTTCATCGAAGAGAAGAAATGAAAGGCTTACATAGAAGTTCCAGTAGAATTGAGAATATAGTTTTCATTCCATACAAGCCAGATCACGAATTAGTAATTGCTTTTCATAGCTGATGTTTATGTGAATTTTTCCATTTTAATCTAATGATTCTGCAGTGAGATTATGCTTACGTGTAACTCTGTATAACTTTTGAAGCAGGGACTTCTCGGTTAATCTGCCCCTCTTGGTGTCTATTGCTTCTTTATGTTTGCTTCTTGATAATTGTGTGATACCAGTTGTCTTTTATTCCATTTTGCTATTGTGACATGTTGACAGGAAGGTTCTGGGCGATACCTTGACTTACACGAATTGTTTAACGAGTATATCAACTCCAAATTTGGTGAGCCAATTGAATACACAGCTTATCTTAATGTATTTTCCGAACCACAGAAGATTCTTCGTAAAGCAAAGACAACTAGGTAAGAATGTCTCTAGTTGGTGTGAATATTCAATCTTTCAAATCAGATATATCGTTCAGAGTTTGTTGCTTAATATAGTTAAATGAGGTATAGACAGTGTCAGGGAACAACTTTTGAAATAACAGCTTCTTCAATAACTGCCTGTTAGTTTTGGTGAAATTTTGTTTTTCCAGTAAAGTTCAAATTTGAATGTAAAACCATTCCCTCCTCTTTATGATTTCTACGTCTTTGTGATATGCAATATTTGCCTTTTTGCTGTTTTACAGGCAGTACCTAGAATATCTACAGAAACTATTGGAGTATCTGGTCTATTTTTTTGAGCGGACGGAGCCCTTGCAGGATCTTGATAGGATATTTTCAAAGGTGCCGTTTTATTTATCAACATGCTGTTCCTCAGTCTGATTTTATTATTGAGTGACAATTGCTTACTTGTTGTATGCTTCTTTCAGTCTGACATCGTTGGGAAGTGTATATACAGTCTTTCTCCCCCTTTTAAAAATAATGGGAGAGTTAAGTGAACACATTCAGTGAAGGTTTCTTTTTATCTGCTTGTAAAAATTAATGCATTTTTTTGGATTTGTGAGTTGTGAATTGGTGTTAGTTGGACGTTTTGCTATGTGGAAGTCATTGCTCACATGTCTTTTCTTTGGAAACACTGTATAACTTCTCTGTTTATAGTTTACTGCTGAAACAGTGTAGTTTAAGGGTTGTATCTTCTGATATGAGGAGGTTATGCTGTCATACTTTTTATATATCGTTCACATTGGCATTTTAATGGCTGTTTTGAAAAATTCCAAAGAACTCTCAGTATTATCGAGTTTTATCTGTGAATATGATTGATCTTGTATGGTGGTTATGGTTAACTTCTATATGCGCTTATGGAATGATACTTGACCTATCCAATCCCTCCATCCCCCCCCTCCCCTCCCCAAAAAAAGAGCACTTCTGTATGTTTTTTTAATCTAATAACTAATTTCTGACAGGTAACCAGTGAATTCGAAGAGGAGTGGACTTTGGGCAAGGTAGAAGGATGGGAAAATAGTGGTCAGGAAAATGGAAGTGCTCCAGAGAATCAAACTGTGATTGATCTTGATTATTATAGTACAGCTGAGGAGCTGATGGTAGTGGGACCAGAGAAGTTAAAGGAGGTATGGAAGTTTCTTTAAATTGTTTCTCATCTATTTTTCTTTAATGGAACTTGAATGCCTTCAAGTTTTGGAACACATTGAGCTGAGGATATACCAACATTCATAGGAGTTACAATGTTATTTTTGCACTTAAACTTGGGAGTTATGTGCGGCTGATCTGATTTGCTGGATGTAGAAAGAAGGAAATGTGCTGTACTAAGTGACCAATAAAAAAAATGTTGTACTTAGTATCTACTTGATCTGGTTCATCCATCAAAATAAACTGATAGTGATGGTTTGACTTGAGTTGATAATTTGATTGGAACTCATATCCTTTATTAAATTTCTTTTACAAGTTTGAAGTGAATCTTGAATTTTAATTACGTGCACCCCCAGTTTGTTTTGTTTTTATAATTACCACACAGATTATAACGTTGAAATGGAGTGACAACTTATTTTATTTGTACACAAGGCATTTAAGCATATATTTCTGGATAGTTTTATGTTTATATATAGCAACTCTTATTGCCTTTTGTCGGAATGCTTACTGCAGCTTGTTTGCATTTTAGTTTCTTCAGACTATTATAGGTCAATTGTGATTCAAACTCAATTGCTCTTGGACTGAATTGTGGCAGATGTTTAGGATGTCAAGTAGAAGTATGCAATTGAAATTGTTAACTCCTAGGTTCAAGAACCCTAGTCTTTATTCAGTAGTCTCTATCTTGAGAATGTTCTGGTCTCAAAAGCCAATCTATTACAGAAGGTTTCTGTAAGTAGGCGGTCTAATCATTCTAGTGCTTTTAGTGGTAATAATCTATGTTTCCTAATCCTTTCCGATTTTCACTTTAAGCTCTTAGTGTTTCTCATTCCAGTGATAATAGTATCGTCAATTAGATCTTTGGTTCTCCAATCTCATGCATTGTAGTCTCCATTCTTAAAGACATTGTTTTGTCAAATCCTTTCTTTTTCTCTGGTTCATTGGAACTTTTTCTTTGTATTCAACTGTATTTCGTAGTGGCTGTATGGTAAATGCACACTGAAAGAAAACTCTAGACAGATCTTTGACTATTACTTCGTATTTACATGGAGTCTTGGACTGTTTGATAGTTGGGGATTCCCTTCGCCCATTAATTTTGCAATTTTCTGAAAACAATCAAAGAAAATTGCAATTTGTGAATGTGTGGGTTTTGGACTTTTGATTTTACCAAATCAAACTTCTTATTGGTGGGTTGTTTAGAAAATTGCATCAGTTTCACATTTTCCTATTTGCCCAGATTTTACTTTAATTCTCTTTGCCTGCCAGTTTTTATGTTCTGTTTGTTCCATGTACTCCTTATATTTGTCATTCCCATGATGCAAACTATATTATATGGTATTAAATATTGGTGCAAGACTTTAGTGTGCTGGATGTTGATACGGAACTTCAATGTTGTGGCATCTGTTGTAGGCATTGGGAGCACTGGGACTGAAGACAGGAGGTACTATTCAGCAACGTGCTGAGAGACTTTTCCTTACGAAGGTCAGTTGCAAGCATCTTTACCCAAGAAAAAGTATTCTCTTCTAGATGGTTGAGGATTTGATTGCTTCTTTTTACTAATTATTTGTGAATTGGTTTAGACATGCATAAATTTGTTGCTTGATGTTTTGACAGAATATCTCACTAGAAAAACTAGACAGAAAGCATTTCGCAAAAGGCTCACGGAAACCAGAACAAAACAATGTTGTTGCAACTCCTCACGTGGGTGATGTAAAAGAGATTGCTCTTCTGGAAGCCAAGATAAGAAGGCTATGTGATCTGTTGGATGAGGTGGGTGACACAACGCTTCTATTATCTCCTGAAGGGAAATATATCTGAGGCAACATGCTCACATTTAAATTAATGTGGAGTAAATTCAGAAAATGGATTCTTTATGCACCACATACTAACAATTTTTTGAGTCATGTTTGGGAAAGATAACAAGCATGGTGTGCCGATCTATGTTATGTCAAACCCCAGAGTTGGTGCACTGACTCTTTTTTTATTTTATTTTTTATTACCTTGCAGACAATTGTGCGGACAAGAGAAAATGTTGAGAAAAAGCAGGCTTTGACATATGAAGAAATGGAGGCAGAACGTGAAGAGGTAATTCATGAGTAACCTGTAACCTTTTTTGGGAAAGAAAACACCATCATAAAAGAGATCAATGCCTTGATTAATAATATTTCAAGTGAACAAATGCCAACTCTTTTCAGTTGGCTTTATGTAGGATTTGTTGCCTTCTGTTTCTATCTCAAATTTTGCTAAGAATAATTGGTAACCCCCTCACCCCCCTCTCTGCCCCAGAACCAACCAACAAAACCAAACCAAAAAAAAAGGGTAAGAAAGGAGATGATGGCCACCTTCCAAATGGAAATTTCACTAGTTGTGATTTGTCATTAAATTTTTGAAGTGTCCCATTTTCCCTCTTACCATCTGAATGACCAAAAAATGTCATCTTCTCCATCTTTAAACCTACTCATCAGTCATCTTTAACGAAATTCATTTTTAAAATTCCAACATAATGCGTTTATCCAAAGCAATATCCTAAAAGTGTGTTTAGAGTAAAATACACATCTGGTCTCTCTGAAACCATTTTTTAAGTTTAGGCTCTATTTGATTGCACTTAATGAAGACTGAATAATTACTACTTTGTTTTGTCCTTATGCCTGGTTGCTAGAATAGGGTCTTAGACTCACATTTGACTATCACTGCAATTTTGTCCTTGTTAACAAAGAGAAGTTACACAATTTAAGAAGTCGGGGGACATGTGATCTATTAGTTACTATTAGTCAGTTACCAATTTTTTGTTCTTACTGATGTGTTGTTTCATTATTACACTAGTAATTCTGATTAGAACTGAAGAATAATCATAACTGGAAAGAATATGTACAGTACCCTCTTTTTTTGTTTAATACATATAACCAATGAAGATGTTTTATTTGCTTTAGTTGAAATCATAGCTATTAAAATGGACGATACAATGGAATAGCCCCTTGGAGTTTATTGCATTGATTATTAATAAAGTGGATTGGAGAATCAACAGAACCATAAAGTATGCTCTTTAGGGACCTTTAGTCACACTAATTAATTGGTTTTTAGGATATGTTGCCGGATATATGAGTTTCATCCTTTCTGACAATGATGCTGTCTCAATGATTTCTTTCAGGACGATGTTCAGGCCGAATCTGAGAGTGATGATGAAGACCAACAAATTTATAATCCTCTGAAATTGCCAATGGGCTGGGATGGGAAACCTATTCCGTACTGGTTGTATAAACTTCACGGTCTTGGTCAGGTAATTTCTTTTGGTGTGTTTGGTAGGCTGCCTGCCCTTTGGTTTTTGATGTCTGTCATGGGTTGGTGATCACATTGTTAATGCTGTTCTTCTTCATTTTTGCCGAGTGAAAATTTTCGTTGAATTTTACAGTTTCCATTTGTATTTTGGATGTTGACTTGTATTATCACCTTACAATGTCCAAATTACATATTGAAGATTGGAATCTTCGGCTTTTAGCTCTTGAATAGGTATTTGACTTGGAGTAAACTTTGCTTGGGCGCTGGCGATGGTCTTCTTTCTGTTCTCGAGGTCCTTGTTATAGACTTGAGGTTAATTCATCACAGATTTGTCATACAGTTCGTATTGTTTAGAACTTCTCTTTTGGAGATGAAATTCACCCCTTCTCTGAACCAGGCCCCAAAAAGTACAATTAAAAACTTCCTTACCTGCCTCAAAAAGAGCATGGAAAGGAGAAAGGAAAAAAGGATTTCTCAAAAAATTAGTAGGAAAAAAAGGGACAAAAAAGGGGTCTGGAAGAGGATTAGAGGATGCTTCCACAGGATAATACCTTTTTTTAACTTCGATTTCTAAATGGTTACAACTGTTTGCTTGTTGGATTAATAGGTCGTTGTCTGCTCTGATGGTTGATTAGCTTTAACATTCATCTCTATATGCCCCACTTATTTTGATATGTGAGCTCGCTCTTAGGCACTCTTGTATGAATGATTTCAGGAGTTCAAGTGTGAGATATGTGGGAACCATAGTTACTGGGGTCGTAGGGCTTATGAGCGGCATTTCAAGGAATGGAGACATCAACATGGGATGCGTTGTCTCGGTATCCCAAATACTAAGAACTTCAATGAGATCACATCAATCGAAGTATGTTTCTCTAAGCTGCATTTTCGGTTCAGCATTGTCACAATATAATGTTTGTTTAGTTTTCTAGATTTTAAACTAATTAAAACATTTGCTGTTCACAATCAAATGAAATTGCAAAACAATTGTAGTGTATGCTATTCATCTGAAAGGCGTCTATATAACAACACTGATAATTTAGAACTGAGGGGAAGTATCCATTTACTTTTTGCTGTATATATTCAGCACTCTCATAGTGCTTCTGGTTCATAAAATTATACCTTTACCGATCACAATAATAAAACTGATCATTTAGACATCAGTGTTGCTTATGTTGGCTTAACGAGTGCTCTCTCTAATGTAAATGGATGTTCTGGATGAAGGGAAGGGATAGAAAGAACCGAAGAGTTTCACATTATTTTGCCTTAATTTCAAAGGAGAGAAAGACATGTAAAAAGAAACACCAGTTTGTTTGGACGAACGTAAAGAGACCTCCTATGCTATGTTGTTTGTGATAATTCCTTTACCTTCATTTCAATCATTCTGTAAAACAAAAAAGAACGGTTCCTTCCTCCCGTTTCTTTTTGTCCTGGTTTCTGTTCCTCGTCTTCCTTTCCTTCGGACGTCTTGCTTTTGATTTTTTATTTATTTTATAGGCCAAGGGTTTTTGGGTATTAGCTGAAGCATAAGTTCTTGCATGATGTTTGTCATGGTCCTGATAAAGTCAGCACAAAAAATGTAAACAGGTGATAAGTTGGTAGTAATAAGCCCATCTGTAACTTATCTAATAGCCATTTGAGCTCCGACTTACATGTTTGGACAGACAGTGATGCCTTTCTGCTGTCTAGGCTTCAAAGAGACCTTACCTCTTCCTCGGTCCGTCTTAACCATGTCTTAGCTTATTTTACTGTCTGATGCACCTTTCTCATTGTGTCACAGGAAGCCAAGCTACTTTGGGAAAGAATCCAAGAAAGACAAGGGGTGAATAAGTGGCGCCCTGATCTTGAAGAAGAATATGAAGATCAAGAGGGTAACATCTACAACAAAAAGACATATACTGATCTTCAACGCCAGGGATTGATATAGATGGAGTTCATCATTCCATTTGGTGGTATGTTGATTTATTGGTTCTAGTTGATCTGGGTGGAAATGTTCTGCTCCTCTTTGCTTGTGCATTTTTTTTTTCCTAGATGATTTTGGACAAGACCAGATGTCTTGGTTTTGGTTGAGCAAGCACTTGTTATTCAGTAAGCGATGGTTAATGAATTATTCCAGCGATATGATTCTCATGTGATATGATGTATTCACCTGGTAACCCCTCTCAGAAGTTACTTGGAATTTCGAATTCACTAAGTGGGAGACTGAGGGACGAGACAGAAACCTCTATTTGGAATGAATGCATTGGTATGAGTGAGGATGTTTTTAGATGGGCTATTTTGTTGTTTTCTTTTTCTTTTTTGAAACAGAATCGTGGTCTTTGGTCTTTTGGTGTTTTTCATGGGCCATTTGGGGTTTCAATGAAGACCTCCGAATATTTCTGTATACATCACTGTTATCTGTACTTTTAAGCTATAGTAGTATAGTAAATGAACCAAGGCTGGCGCATCTTTATTGCCAAGTCTAGCTCGTCAAATTCTTAGCTTCGTATCACATGAGAATGGTTAATGAATTATTCCAGAGACATGGCAGGACTTCTTTGAGAATGAAAATAAAATAAAAACTGGACGTGTTAAAAGATAGATTTAGTTTTAGGTAAAGCAACTTAGATGTAGTGGCATTGGCGGTTTTAACATTTTTCGAGATCAGTAATGGGTCTGTTTAGTGTTTTACTTTCAGCTGCTCCATCCTCTACCCAGAGTCTCAAGGATTAAAGTAGTTACGTGGGAAAGTTATGCCTGGTAAGACACATAATTTGTGGCGTACATCTAAAGGCATAATGTGTTGAAATTGAATCTTAATAAGATATAACTTATGTCTTTATGTAGGACGACGACCTTTTTCATTACTTAGAATGTTGAAGGGTAAAAATTAAAGACCATCAATTTGTGAGAGAAAAATTAAAGGCCTGCAGAGGTATTTGTATACCCCTATAATAAAACTGTTGGGCCCTTCCGTCACTGTAATGAGCATAGATCTTTTTGCTAGAAAGTTGGTGACATAGTAAGGGAGGATCTCTGTGATTTTCATACATAAATCCTGGCTTCTATTCTTTTACCAACTCCCTCTGTTACAGAAAACTAAAAATATGATCTTATTTACAAAGTGAATGAACAAACTTTTTTTTACTCACAATCAGCTGTCATTTGTACATCTATGGAAAAAGAGGGCAGATCCATTTACACTTCGAAGGACGAGCAATCTTGAATCTAAATATGTTCCGCAAACGATTTTTGACAGATCGAACATTTCAGGAGGTATTTGAGTGCGTACTTCTTGAAGTGCTTTCTGTGCAACGTCCATGTTTCCACTCAGTGGTTCATTAAGACTCATCATCACATCAATTTCATTCGACACAAGTTTAGCTACAGAAAGGCTTGAAGGGAATTTGCTTATCGGGATCGCTTTCCTCCACTTTTTACTAGACAACCTTTTCAGGACGGAAGCTTGAGCATCCGGTGTAGCTGAGGGTAACTTTGAGCTGATAGTTTCCTCAAGATATAACCGTCTCCCAGCTCTCAATCTGAAAAAGGAATCAACTTGCAATTTCCCCCCTACACCAGACTTGTCATGAGCCCAGTCGCGGCCCACCATAACAGTGAAGCTAATGTGTGAGGCAACTGAAAATGTTGTGTTAGGTTTTGACACTTTAGATATCGTTAGGTATGCTTCCCCAATGAGTACTCTAACAGAAGGCTGTCGAAGGGTCAACCCTATATGTCTTCCAGTACAATATAACAGGCGCCACTTTCCAGGAAGCAATCCCAGCCAATGCTGCACATCAGTAGATACTCATTCAGTTGCAAGTGTAAGCACATTGCTCAAGCCTCAAGGCATAATAGGTATCATCAAGACCCAGGAAGCAATTCTTCCCAATTAGACTAACACAAGCATACATCACTACGTACCCTAAATAACAATAAAGACAGTGCAATAAATATACCCTCACACAGTACTAAATGCATATATTTCAAAACCAGATCAAGTGGAGCATATTAATAGAAAAAAACAAAGCTTGCAAAAAGGGCACCAGATATGAGGTGTTAATCAATTTGCAAAGTCAATTTGTAACAATTAGGCAGCTGAGAAAGACCACTGAAGAAAGTTAACAAATAACTGTTATGCTCAAACATCACGGAGGAGACCTCACAACGCAGATTATTGCACAAAAAAGACCAGCATGAAATGTATAATGTGTGATATTTTAGGTGAGAAACTGTAAAACAAACATTGTCAAACTGTCTGTACGTGAGAAACAAATGATGCAGAAGTTCTTCACTAACCAAATAACATAAAGAACTCGTAATAAAAGAAAAGAATTTCACCTTTGGCTTCGGATAAGGATTTAGCATCTCCATTAATTCGACAAAATGAGCAAGCCTACTTCGCTGGAAAAAAGAAGAAAGAATAGATGAGCAAGTCTTTTAGTTTCTGATCCTACTACCAGATATGGCAAGATGAAGAGATTAATGATCAGAGAAATATAGTAATGACGAGCTAAATAGAATTATAATTTGAGGGACACATTTTAGAAATCTGACAGTTCTTGGTTTTCCTAATGAAAATAAGGGCCCAGTTGAGTAGAAAGACAAAGTAGGTGTTTGAATAGGAACTTAAGATAATGATTTGAAATCATTGATTCGGGTAGAGGTTGATTTGAAGTTGAAATTGTGCTGGGACATGCAATCTGAACTCCAAAAGTTGCACTTTTTATCATAAACATGAAAACCCCACAATTTGTGAGAACTATCAAAACTTCCCCAAATTACCATCAAGAGTTCCGTCACAAATGATGGCTGTCAGAGATAACTTTCACCGGCGGATCAGGACAGCCACAACTTGGCCGGATTGAACAGGTGGATGTTTGGAGAAGGAGCTAGTTTTTGGGTAAAGTAGGCTTGGTAATTACTATTACAATAATGTGGGTCTTTTTTTGCAAAATTTAGAACTATCGGCCAAGTTGAATCACAAATTTGGAATTGAAATACTACCAAAATTTCAAGTGGAAGAAGTTTTGTTCAAAATATCATAAACAAACACAAATTTCAAATCAAAACTTCAAATTTGAAGTCAAAATTGCATGTCCAAACCCCTCCAAACAATGACAATATATTGAGATGGAAAGATTATAAACTCCACCTGAAGGAGTAAAAAGCATAAGAAGCATAGATAATTATAAACTCAGCTAATAAGAGGAGGGAAAAAAAACTTCAGATGAACTACTCTTCTGAAAAGGAAACGTTGAATGTTTAAAAATAAATGGGGAAGCAGGTTATTTGTACCCATTGTAAATTTCCAGAACAGTAAACAATAGGAGTGAAGCACATTGGAAATTCCAGCTGAAATAAGGAGGTATATTTTTCAAATAGACCGTTGAGAAACTAGGAGGGGAAATAGAAGTGATTATACATAACAAAATCAAATACTCTCTGTAGTATCAAATCGACTATTCCACCACTGATAAGGAAATACTTTACACGATCAGCTGACAGTTATTACCTGCTGTTGCCCATAAATATATTCCTCTGCAATTCGAACAGTGGTTGAGCCAAGACTCCATCTGATTAGATCAATAGATGGGTTCACACGCCATTTTGGTCCACACAAGAAGGGATGCCTCAGAGCATTTAAGCAACTGCGAAATATCAGTGTACAGATCATTAATGCTTATGTAAGTTTACATTATTGTCATTAACTTGACTATATATGGTGGTACTCTAGTTAATAGTGCCGTTTGAGAAATAAATATCAGCACTTGAAATAAATTTATCTAGAATCACGTACATGCAACCTGTCCTGCCTTTTAACTTATAATGTAAAAATTCTTATTAGCTACTCTATTAGAGGTCACGAACTCCCATTTTACCAAGAAAATTCATCACTCATTAGAAGATGCTTCCCCTTGATCAGCAGCCCCCAATATAATTTTTGAAGTTCTGATAAGAAGATACATGTTCCTCCAAAAATCTTTCAAATATTTAAGTAACTAGGGCTCTTGCAGAAATCAGTTAGAAGAGTACCCATTCTGTCCATTTCAAGAAAAATTGCTCTAGCCTCTGGACCATAAATTATCATCTAACAGAGACTGGTTTTAATTGAGCCTGCATAGCTTGTAATAAAAATTAATATCTGATGCATGCGTATGAAAGTTTCCAGAAGGCATCATCAAACCGTAATGACTCAGTCTACCTTATCCTGTCCAAAGGTTTAGGTGCAAGGAGTACTGAAAGCAAATGCCAACCTGCACCCCAGTTCCTATCGAGTATCTGCAAGAAGAACAAAAATCAGTATATTACCAAAAAATGGAAAGAAAACTGTGAAGAAAAAGGAGAGAGAACTAGTCTTGAATTATTGTAGGCAATATCCCAGAGGGGATCTTACACAGGACTAGAATTAAGATAATATCAAACTACATGAAATAGGGAAAAAAATATTAAAAAGGGAGAATCACCTGAATAAGTGAATTACATCCACCTTTACCTAAGTGAATTACCAAAATAAGACTACTCAAATTATAAATATTTTATCATGTGTTAGTTACCGTCTCCATGCTTCGTTATAGCAAAAGATGAACTATGTGATAAAAAAATACTCATTTACATCAACCTTCATATGTTTGAATCCACCCCATCATAACTCATTTTTCTAATCTAGTAGGAACAGGACCACGTCATAAGAATCCTCAGTAAATTGGAAAAGCATAACAAATCTTCTTCAATTATACACTCAAAGAATAACACAAATAGAAGAGTGGTTTTGAGTTAAGCTAGTTGGGCTATGACACTCTTACTAATGCATCTTGACTTGAGCAAATCCTGTACGACTTGAGACATGACTTTTTTATTAACTCACACACTTCTAATCTTCATACCCGGCCATTTGACACCTTTTGAGAAATGTAATATTTGGCTGACACTCTTGGAAATTGAGTAGCACAAAGGAACTTACATAATTATGTTCATAGAAAAAAATAGAGGTAGTTAAAAACATGGTCAACAAAAAGAAACATTAGTCATAATTGATTATAACTAATACTAATTCTCTTGACTTTCAGCAAACAATAATGGAACGATCAACAATAAACAAGGGACCGGGGTACTAACTTGTATACCAAAGTTTCCGGCCGAAGAATTTCTTTTTACAGCATGCAGAAGAAACTCCCGCAAACAGGAGGGATCATTTCCCTGAAGATGGTGTGAACAAAGTTATTGCAAGTGAAAGCAAGTATATGGGAACATCTAAAAATAGTGCACAACCTTGGTGAGGAATGCTTTGAACTTGGCAAAGATCGTTGGGTCCATGAGTTCCCTCAAAACCATTTTTGCCATGATGAATCCAACACATCTTTGCAACAGGTAAAAGCAGATAGAAACTCATGAATAGCTTGCTTCACGCTAAATAAAAAACATAAATATCTAAGCATGCACTCATACCTCATGTCAAATGCAATCATCATTCTCCTCCTATCCATATTGTCATATGATGTGTTATCCGCAGGATCAGCCTCATTAAAGTCAGAAGCATTTCCCAATATACCTACCTGATAAGAAGAGGTCAGTTGGAACACTCCAGACAAAAAGAAATAAAACTCTTCTTCCCAAATTGGAAAAGTTTAAATGTAACCAACGAAAAGGCATATTTTAGTTTCAACTTTCAAGTATAGCACAATGTTTCCAAATTGAACCATATTAACAATAAGTATCAAAACCTAGCCATCAGAAAGAAAAACAAAATGTAGGGATATTGGGAAATGCTACTTAAGAGTTTGTAAGTATCAAAATAAAATGTAGGGATCATTGTCCTTTTGGAAAACAGTATCCTGATCTAAGTAAGCACTCTTGCAATACCACAAAAATTAGCATCTGGATGAACTAATAAAAAGTTTGTACACCTGACAAGTATTTGATCAACTATGCTGAAGTATTGTCAAATGTATGCATTATGCATGCAATCTATATCTTGTAATAATTAAGACATAGCTCTAGTTTCACTGAAGAAAACTTGTCTCTTCCACCAGACAACTTGGAACCTACAGAGAGTAAAGCCTTAATTATAATTGAACATATTCCTTTACAGTATAAGCCATACGGTCTTATGTGCAAGCATCCTAGTGTTAGCTGCAGTACTTTGTCCTTAATGTACTAATACTATCCAATCCCTACTACAATAGACAAAATGAATGACACTCACCTTAATATGTTTATCCACCGCGCTAATGTGCAAATTTTCAAGCCTCAGCTCTGTATGCGCAAGGCCATGGCTGTGCACATAGTTCACCTGAGAGAAAGAGAGTCAAGGATCAATCAACAAATAAGAGAAAAACTAGTTATCAGGTACCTGTTCAGATAAGAATTGACACACACAGCACATACTCCAATCAAGAGATCCCTCATTAAAATTCTGATTAGTCGCAGTTGCCGAGAAATAGCTGGCCCTCCTATAGTATCATCCCCCACCCTTCTAACAGACACCTGATCTAGGGAAAGAGTAGCTTCTAGAGTTGGAAGCCAGTCAGATCGTTGAAGCCAGTGTCTCAATGAAGCACTTCCATGATGCTGAGAGAACAAACCAAGGTCCTCAAAAATGTCAACTATATGTAAGTCTAAAATAATAATACACAAAGAAGAAAACTCATTATGTTATTTAAACAGGCGCATAGTACTTGTTATTAGTTATTTCTCAGGCACCTAAGTGAACAAGCGTGAAACTAGAAAGTAGTCAGAAATTTTGAGACGAAGCTAGTATATTTATCTTCATTATGTTATCAAGTCGAAGAATAGTCCCTTAAAAATAAACAATGAGCTTAACGTAGAAATCGGCTTACCCCATGGACTAGGGTGAATGAACTCTTCTCATCTATCATGGATGAGCATATATACCCATGAACTTGCATAGAGTACGAATGATACATGAGCTTACGACGTGCCAGTCTCTTCAACACCTAGAACACATGGACTATCAATAATCAATGGACAAATCACTAGGCATTTCCAGAACTGATAAACAAGTTAAAAAAGCAACAGCTACGTGCAATATACCTCTATTGCACGATGTCCTCTCCGCTTGGCTCGAGGACTTATAAGTTGTCTAAGTACAACTCTGGTCTTATACAATGGACTGCAGTTATTGTTGAAACCAAGAAATGATGAGTTTTACTGTAATTCAGTCTTCTACTCAAAATTGTACCTCAAGGAAACCACTTACCTATGAGGATCATTCACCATTGCTTCAAACACTGTTTCATCTCCCTGCCACAAACAAAGCACAAAATACAACCCAATATTAAGCATCAACCAGCTACGACATTATACTTCAATACGAAAACGTTTTCACTGTTCTAATAGAATAATCAAGGAGATTCCATTACCCTGCCACCAAGGCCAATGCTGACACGATTCCGTATCTTAAAATCTGACATTTCGAACTTCGTTACATGACTGAACTCATCCTCTAGGGAATCACTGCTACTTAAGGTTGCTGCATTCTCCTCCGATTCTAACGGAGACATAGTATTAGGCAATGAACAATTCACTTCCAACCTTTTCCTCTGAATCGGAAAGTTCGTTCTCCCAATCATAGGCCATAGTTTAAGGCTAGTCGACGAATTAATAAATCCGACGCAACGTCCTTCAACATATTCCATTTTTGGAGTTGAATATACTCCGATAGCCGCCATTTTACGTCGAATTCTCCGGGATCAAAGAGATGCACAAACAATTCTCATCACAAAACTGCAAAATAACGAATAAACAGAAAATTAAATTGAGCTGATGCAACTGTGTTGGATCGTATTCATAGATTCAACTAGAATCATCTCAAAATTTAAAAAATTACCAAACCTAGCAAACAAAAAGTTAAGTTTTGACTTACCAGTTATAGAGAGAGAAGAAGGAGAAGAGAAGAGAGGGAAATATTGTGTACATAAATAGTAAAGAGAGAGAGTTGCAGAGAAGAAAACGAAGCTTGTGAGAGTGGCGTGTAAGACTAAGTTTAAGGCGTTTCGACACGAGTCTACCGTGTGCCTACGTCCGCCTATCCAAATATCTACTACTACTACTAGCATACATCAAATACGTGATATCATTTGACTATAGAAATTAAATAAATTAGATTGAGGATTTAAATATAACCATAAGAAATAAATAGGAGTGTGTAAGAGGGAGAATAAGACAGTTTTTGTAAGGAATACTTGATTATTGAGTTCTGATACAAGTGAATGTTTATCTGTCACTGCGGAGTGTGTGGAAGGGGACTGAACTAAAGATTAGGGAAATAAGGAGGACGAATTTGTTCATTTTTGTAGATAAATGAGGGACTTAAATTGCAATTTCTGTAGTCAATCATAACATTTAATTTCAGAATCAAAATAAATAAATGTCTAATTATGTACACATACCAATTACGAAAAAATATTAGTAACAAAAATCAGCTTTAGCCCTAACTTTTGTTGCATACAAAGAAATATTTCTCATTTTCATCACAGAAAATCTCTTCATCCGATCTAGAGAAATGGGTGGGATAGCTAGCCGACAGGCAGTCAAGTTACAGAACCAATTTTTCTTATCGAATTTGTAGCTTTCAGATATGGATGTAGCACAACTCACAACAAATCATACATCAACGATGATGTTTTGCTATTTCTATTGCACCCCATGTTGTCAACGTTGTCCGTACAGGTATGAAGTAACTTTACTTGTGATTTTTTTCTTTTTATCGTCTCTCATTCAACTTCATTATTGACCACTAAGCGACGTTGTCAGTGTTGGTCTGGTAACTGACAACTTTTCTTGGTTTTTTTTTTGGAGGGGGAGGGGATGAGGATTGAAGATAGTTCAGTGAAGAGAAAATAAAAACAAGGAATTTTTTCTTTTGATTTTTCATTTTTGTTACTCTCCCACAAAATAAAGAGAGAAGGGGTTTGTTTACATTTGTGTTTAACGGCAGAAGAAGGAAGAAAAAAAAAACTATCTGCCTTGTCTGAATCTATACATAATAATTCAGACCCAACTTTCGCCAATATTATTGAGACCCCAAATCATCCATCTATGGAAAGAAATACCCTAGAAGAAGAAACGTAACGCTAAAGATTACATAAATTCTGTAAAATCACTAATTATAGCAAGCTGTGAGGTCAGGTATAGTTAGATCTCCTTCTGGAGGTAATTTTTTTTTATGGAAATGTGAAGAAACCTAATTCATGAACTTTCTGCAGTTTGGGGCTTTACACAGGCAAGGAACCTTGAAATCCTCGCATTCGTCTGGATCAAACAAGTAGTCGTACCTGTCAGTATTGCAGCCAAATGAAATATATCAGGGGTGGAGACTTACTAAATGTAGGCATTAATTTGTGTGTGAGAGAGAGAGAGAGAGAGAGAGAGAAATACGTTAATTCATCACCAGCAGCCACATTTGCCTTTGCGATAAGTACAATCCGACTCTCATCACCTCCTACACTCATGATCCGTGCATAGCAGTTTGGCATGCACTGTGAAAATAACAAAGCAAAACCGGAAAAAGACGGTAAGAGGACTCATTGATTAAGATAACTTGAGAATGAAAATACCGCATTCATTGACTTGCTAAATTTGCTGATCACAGATAAATTATAGAACGAAATATGGCTTGAAAGGGGAACATAATTTCTAGCATTCTCAGCCATGATAGGACAAACATAAATATTTGCTGTATATTGAAACATATTTATCAAATTAGGAGTATATTTAAGATCCAATCAGACAAATCTTCATTGATATCAGATTAGATTCAGATTACAAACAATCCTACTATAATCTTGTGAGGTTATGATCAATACTCAATTTCTTTCCCTGTTGAAACCATCAATGAGATTTTAATACCATTAAAGAAGTAACCACATAATGGATTTGAAAATGATGTCCTTCAGTTTTAGAAGACGAATTGCACCTGTGTATTTTATTTTATTTTACCTAATTTAGTTCACTTGCCTTTGCTTTTTCATTTGCAGGATTTGATAACAAGGAGCAGCAAAAAAGTCGATAACACACGAAAAGAACACGGAATACAAGATCACTTTCTCAAGAAAAAAGAAGAGGAATTAACAAGATCTACAGAGCAGAGTCGGGTACAATGAAAGATAAGTGATACTTACTGAATGGTTAATTAAACGTGCAATGTTTCCCTTATCAGTGGCATCAACCACAACTTCTTCACTAATCTTAAATAGCTGCACAAGATAATTCAGCGACATTAATTGGTGCTTGTGACAACATACAGGTTGGAGAGAGAGCACAAAGAAAGGAGTGAAAAGAACCTACATAGCAATCTTTTCCCTCAACACGATATCGTGCCTCCCTCAAATCTGCAACACTGCGTCTGACCTGCTCACCACGATACTCCAGAACCTGAAACAAGTAAATGTATGCTCCACTAAGTGACTTCTAGATTTGATGCTGAAGTAATTAGAAATACGAGCACTTCGGTTATTAACTGATTCTCGACACAACAAGATGATCTGTAGCATACTTAGGCAAGGAGGAACTACATCTCAAAGGAAATGTTCACAGGTTATGACACAAAAATCACTGACTATCAAGAATAGCTCCTCATGATGAAAAGATGTAGAACTCCATTTTCATGCCATTACACGGACTGCCATTTACATCTTTTCCTAATATGATCAAAGTATTGACTAGGGGTAACTAGTAACAACTACAAAAGATTTATATACCATCTCTCCTTCTGGGATATTTCTACGAGCAAACAAACCCCATCTATGTATCCCAGATCTACCAAAGCAAACCCGATCATTTTCTGTTCTCTGCAATTACAAAAATAAGATGTAAATGTTGAGAAAGTTAACTGGAAAACTGTTAACTTGATGAACAGAGTTGTTAAAAAGAATGCCTGCAATTCACGAAGCCGCTCCCTAAAAGTAGAAAATGTTTTGGATCCCCTGACTTCCTGTTAAAAGGGGAAGAAAGGAATAACATTCAAAATCACCATGGTAGCTAAGAGAAGTGACAGGAGATCATCACTTTACATAGGAAGTCAGGAAGGAGGGAGGGAAGGCGGAAGAAATTTACTCTAATAATGCTCAAACTCCGCATTGAACTTGAAGAATGGTGACAGGGTCCCCTCACGTGGTGAGCAATGGCAGTTTCTCCTGTTCCCTGACCAAGCAAAAAAATAAGGAGATTGATAACTGGCATCCTTTTAGGATGATTAAACAAACCAGCAAATTAAAAATTTGCAATCACAAGGCAGATATGTGAATGTCAACTAAAAAACTTAAAACCACATACATAAGATACAAAGAAGCATGACTTTATCATTACCAGGGAGCATAACTAGAAAGTTTAAGGTAGCTAAAAAGCATGATTAAAAGCAACTATTGTTATTAGACTTATAAATAGAACAAACATCGGGAAGATATTAAGCGTCAACAAAATAAGCAAATTGTAGATAGATATTCACAATAAAGTTAGTTCTTTTATATCCAATGTCTAGCGCAAGCGGATGCTAATAATGAATTCACTCATACAGAGTTTTAACAGTTCAAAAGCCAAAAGGCAACATGTTTTAAGTTGCCTAGTGTCATAAAGACTCAAGTAGCTAAATAAAACATAAATCTTTCATTTCCTTCACATTTAAATTAATAAAACTTGGAAGCACCAATCATAACACTTCATATCAGTGACATGGTGTAGTACCTTATCACGCAATCGATTATAAACACGACATTTTGCTGCAGAGAATGGCTCAATCTCTTCTATCTCTGCTGCTGGAGCCTCCTCAAGTTTCAGTCTGCTTGTTGAAATTAGACGTGAACCTGTGCGCTTATTGTTTTGAAGAAGGCTTCTTGCAGAGAATACCCCTTTGGGAGTCTGAATGATGAGAACAGTATCTGGATTAGGAGCCCTGTAAAACCACGAAGTCATTAGACTTGAAAGTCCCCATTAAATATCACAGCTTGAATAATCAAGCATCCATTATTTTGACTGAAGCAGTTTTCATAAATGACTCTCTCGCTTCCCTCATTCTCCTTTTCTAATCTGTGATCCAGAGAAAATGGAGCGAGCAGTACCTGTGGTAGGCACAATATGAGACCATTCTTGTAACCTGTTTCCCATTTTTCTCCGAGCAGTGTAGCTGCAGGTTGAAAAGTATTAACATCCAGGAGCGAATGACCAAGTAAAAGGATAGGGAAAAATAAAGCTAAAAGTGTAGAATGCATTGACTAAACAACACAAATTAACTAGTCATCGTGTCAATTTAAATTTAGCACCTAAATCAATGACAAAACAGATTAACTAGATAAGTAATCTCACCTCCATGCGGTACCCAGCCCTTGATGCGCACATGGCATGGTAATAAGTCGAGCACTTGCAACATTGTGTGCAGGAACCATGAATTTGTTTGCAGATCACACATATCTGAAATTTACAAAATCAATGCTCACTTCAGATTCAATAGCAGATTTCTTGCTAGTTCATGATGTTTTCTCATTTTGATTCGAGACTCAGATATGTATCACACCTATATTAACTGGAGCAATAACACCAATCTGATAACATATTACATTATAGATGGTCACATGACAAAGTAAAAGTCTTATAATTGTACATTTGTAATATATATCAATCGAATGATTTGGTGAGGAGCTCTTTCCACTCTAATGAGGGGATCCGGTGCATTAGTGTTAGTAAGATAGCACCCAGAGGAGCCCTTTCCACTCTAATAAAATATTGTTACAATGTTTGCCTCTACAAGCAATGCTCCCTTTAACAGGGCAGGTTGAGTTATTCAAATTGTCAAGCATCCCCCATATGTTTTCATTTTCGTAATGTCCATTGTGAGGTCTCGATTAGTAAAACAGCAACACAAATATTTAAAATAGAATATTATATCCTTTAAATTTGTGAAAGAAACCTGGCACATAAATCATCAGCATAGATAATGTTAGATTTAGCATGGATAATGCACAAATATTGCTACAGAAAAGTTTCATGATGTATGGTTATGAACTCATTTTACATTTCACTTAAACCATTTCAGATTTGAAATTTAGGTGAGGAAAAATCGAGATATCTTCAAATTTCCTTACTTCCATCAGATATCCAGGATAAAAATCTCCTAAGCAAATGATAGGAAATGTGATATGTAACATATTATGTCTTTTTCTTAAGAAGATAAAAGACTACGTTACTACTTACAAGTTACACGCTATTGTGTCATAACACAATATTTTCTGCATGACTCAGAGCCATTTTCCTTCTGGGATAACAGTGAAGTGAGGACCCCCGAATTTACACCACAAAGTAGAATAACATTTCCAAAAACAAAAAACTTACCTTTACAAAAGAATTTGAAGGGATTCTCAAAATTCCAACTGCAGGCTCCATTTTCTCATCACTAGCAAAACAAACTTCAGGTTGGAACCAAGCACAAGTAATATGAACCCACAATTGCTGTATATCTGTGGGCTTCAAAGCACCTCCTAAATTAATCAACAATCTTAGGTTAGTAATAGCAGGTGAAAGGATATGGGTTTGAGAACAGTTTGGCCAAATTCCAACAACACTACAATTAATGAAAAAGATAGTAACTAGTGGCATGCCTTTCACAGGACACAGACAACACTCCCGTTCAATCTCAGGAGTCTCGCAAGATCTGCAGACCCATGAAGTGAAATCACGAACATTTCTTGCTCCATAGCATTCTTGATGAACAGCAATTTGACACCTGATGGAAAATAGAATTTCAGTACCATTGTTTTCTTTAAGAAAAAAATTGGCTATCATCTTAAGGCTAAGCAACATTTGCAAAGAAATCTACAAGGAATTATGCAATTACTTGAGTAACCCACCAAAAAATATAATGAAACCTCTTCATAAAAATAAAAAATAAAAATATATATATATATAATGAAACCTAGACAATCACAACTCCTACTTCAAATCAAAATCTTTTCCAATGAATAGTATCAAGAAATTGTTTTTTAGATCAAATAACAACAAACAGTGTCTCCAGAAATTGGAAACATATGGAAAATTTGCACTAATCTCCCATCAGACAGATTAGATTTTGAAGTTTAGTCATACCTAATGCATATAATAATTTTGTTGTAGTCCCAATCTTCAACCCATCGGCATACTGCACACCTTTCTGTGGTCCACTTTGCATAAACAGGTTCATATTTTTCTGTATGATATCAAAAAAAAAATGCCAACTGATCAGAATCTTAGTTATAAAGCAGAACATGTAGTTAAGTCATATGGAACTAGTCAAGTGTACTACTACAAGTACAGATACAGAGGTCATATACGTCAAACTTGAATATTAGGATTCAGATCCAGATAGATATACAAATATGGGTATAGGGGATTCAATTATTTAAGCATCTATTATTATTTTGAGAAAAAGAAGAGGTTACTAGGTAGTGACTAAATATTTAGGTCAATTCATGGCATTGTTATAGTGGTTGCCCAGAGCTATGCAAGTGACAACCAACATGCAAATTATTATTTTGAGAAATAGAAGAGGTTACTAGGTAGTGACTAAATATTTAGGTCAATTCATGGCATTGTTACTTAATTGGACCAAATAGTGGTTGCCCAGAGCTATGCAAGTGACAACCAACATGCAATAAGACAGACACACATGGATGATGGTTTCAAATATTTAAAGTAACATTTATATTTTCTGATCCCTAGTTCAAGTTCATACACAACCTAAATTGATATAATGTGCAAGAACACTTATATGGACATTTATTGTTTAATGTTATTATCATATTAAAAGTTTGTATAGTTACAGAGTCTTCTTCTTGATATAGATGTTAGATCTACCTCTCCACTGCTTTTTGTAAAACCAAATTCATCTTTAAAAAACTGAAAATTCTTCTTCAAGGATATGATTAAGACCATGAAAAGGGTGCGAGGAAAAAGAAAGAGAATTTGCTGAGACATTACTGAGGACAACATTAGTAGTCAAATAGTGAAAGATGATTAAAACATAATATGTTAACAAGGTATCTTGGTCTGAACACATATCGTCTGTTATGATGGAACAATGCACATTTTAGTGTCTATGATGCATAGATGTGGAATGTCTCTGACAAAACAAGTAAATTCAAGCGAAGCATATACCTTGGAGAAAGCTAAGCAGCTTTTGTCTCCGTACTTTTAAAGAAGGGCGTTTAACTGATTTGGTAGAAACAACATTCTGAGCATGATACTCCGCCATTTGCAGCATCTGTGGAGAAAAACAAGATGTTACCTGTCTTACTTCATTGGTAATGGAAAATCCAAAGACCATATTATGGCTACACCATAATAATAAGACTTGAGCTAAAGAATATGTAAAGTAGTGTGTGGTTCACCTAAAATATAATTTCAGTAAGGCATGCAATTAATTAGAATAGACTAACGGAGGGGAGAAAAGTGGTATAACTGAACTGTGACCTCACATAAAACAATCTGACAATGAGCCCATGCCATGTAATAATGAGAGCATTGTTTCCCTTTGTCAAACCTCCCCACACCCGTCTCCCTCCCCAAAATATTCTCATTTCAAAAGAATATCCTGCTGTTGTCATCATTCTGTCTAAGTGATGTCATCCCCAACAAAAAAAAAATAGGGAAGGAGTAAAAGGAGGGTGACAAAAGGATCAAGCTTTTTATTTGACTGTTAGGATCATGCTTTTTCTTTCACGTTAGCACTTCCAAATTGCATTACACTTGATTAGTTTCTTTTTCCCTTGAAAATTATTTATTCAGCTACTTTGATGTGGATAAGCTTCACAACAGACTCATGCATAAAGTATCTTAAGAAGCAAAAAAAAGTAAGCAGTACATATTTGGTTTGACTAGATACAGTATTATGTACTACCCATTTCTGAACTGAATTTATAACATAATCAGTTTAAGACATCATGGTATATCTCTTCCTGCCACTAATGAAGAAAATCTAACTTTATCGCCGTACACTGTCAAATCATGTCATGTGCCCACATTGACATTCAACATATTCATTTATAGAAAATAAATGCAGCCACCACACACTGATATAACGCCACACATAAAGGAAGCAACTGGGCACTCCCATTGCTCTTTAACTTATTGGTGAACTAATTTGCAAAGCTGTAAATCGTATTGTCAATTGTATGATAGTTTCCAATAAAAATGAGAAGTTCATTTCAAAACATAAGCAGCATCAGCAATTGAAGAATACAAACCCATTGTTCTAGAGGTAGCAAAGAACCCTTCACCCTGACACTGGTCTTCCAGTTTTTTATTTTAGAACCTGTGTGCCGCTCCCATTCACTAAGTGCCTGTTTTTGTGCTCCACAATATCCACACTTACAGACAACTCTGGAAAAAAAAGAGGAGATTATGATTACAAACTATATGGCCTGAGTCAATGATAAGCCAATCCTTGATCTCTTAATGCTCAAAATTGCCTTGAAATGAACATAAGTTGACTAAAAAAAAACACATGTAAATAACTTGATAAATCAACTTTTCTAACAGCGACTTCCATTCATGTTTGCTGTTTTGCTTTCCACAAAGATAGATAGAAGTTATTTTAATAAGACAAATGAAGGATAGAATTAATCAGTCAATTTTCAAGAGATAACATCTAAGTGTCCGAACCTACACTTGATCATAAAATCTGAGGCTTCTAAAGGAAACACCAACAAAAATAGAGTAAGATTCAGAAGTATGAGAGCTATTACAGGAAAAAATCAGGTAGTAAAATTCTGTAACAGTCAGACAATTTGAAGGAAGTTATGCACAGCATCAGACAGAGCCAATCACTGACAAGTGATAAAAAAACAGTACACATAACAAATGCCCATGTACACTTACAGGTGAAGCCTTGGGAAATAAATGCCTTCCACATCTGAGCAGATAACAGAAACCTTGTCTGGTAATGCTACTGTCTGAGTATCATTTTTGTTGTTTCTGAACCAGGAAACAGTAATTCGTTAGTTCAAACCACAAGCTGTCAACTTAAGCATAACTAATTGACACTTACTTAGCCTTAGAATTCATGTTTTCTGAGTCTGATAATTCAAAGTTAAATCTTGCTCTGCATTCTGGACAATAGTAATCAGAGGTACTCAGCTCCTGGAAATATACGAAACAGCAGATTATGTTAACCAAAGAAGTAAATAAAACATGGATATTGCAAAGGGAGAAAAGTTTAAAGTAAGATTGATACCTTTAAATTTCTGCTTGAAATTTTGTCACACTGAGCATGCACCCACACTTTGCAACCATCACAACGTACCTAAATCAGAAAAGAAATTATAGCTGCTTCGATGAAGAAATATCACCATAATTAATTTCATGGAAAGAAGTAGAAAGTGGTTACAAATGACCAGCAAAAGATAGCAAATTTCTCACCCAAGTTCCACTATCTGAGGGATTCCGAATCTTCTTGCATACGCCACAATAATGTTTACTCTTCTTTAACTGGATTATAAGTCATAGATTATTAATATTTATGACATCAACATCCAGATCTTTCATGAAACTTAGTCAAAGAAAGCTAGAATTGAAAGCTGTAACAGACCCTCGCACAAGCAGTACACAGACGATGGCTCCTAAGAGTTGAGTCGTTCAATTTACTGGATGGCTTAGACGAAAGACTTGATCCACAAGCATCACAAGAGTCAAGTTCTTTCTTCTTCAACAGTCCCTGCACAGAGATTTCATACATGGTAAACTTACTGGAGATAGTCTGAGACATTTGTTTTTTCTCTTGGTTTTAGGGTATTTAAGGAGAAGTACTGCAATGAACTGCAATGAAATTTTAGCAGAGTTTTTCCACCCAGAGAAGTATAGGAATGCTAACTAAACAAAACTTATTAGAGGTCCCTTGATGGTAGTATGTTAGGAAAAGCAGGGAAGAAACCTCAGTCACCTTGAAACGTGCCTGGCTTGGAGAGTTCCACTCTTGGTCCTGATTTGAATCACAGGCCTCAAATACTCCTCGGGGAAGAGACCGGAGATAATCTAGATTACCAGCTGCTGCATTTATTTCAACCATCAACATCTCAACAATGCCATTTTCAGCAAGAAACGCCTCTTCTATGGCAGAGCGAAGATCAGCAGGCGTGCTGTCGTTCAAGTCAGTCTGCGCCTGAAACCTAAACGAAGCAAAGTTTCACCACACCTAGACAGTACCAAAAATTTATATCAACATTAAAATATACATAACTGTCACCAACCTGTCTACATGTTCCTGAAATGGAAATAGCATCCCGCGTCTAATCCATGCATAATCCTGCTCATGAAAATGTGTCATCTTAGTAGATACACCATACTTCATACTTCTATCACTTAGATACTTTTGCATAGTGGGAGTCTGCATAATGCACAAAAGATAAGTCTTACCCTTTGCGTTCCATTTCCAGAGTAGCCAAAGAACATGACACATACTGTTCCAGCAACACGATAATTTAGAACTTGTTGAGGAGCTTGTGTCTCTGAATCAAGTACAATTGCCGGCCAAGCAGGACAATGTCTTCCAGATATTGCCCAAACTATGTCACCTGAATTAAAACCCTCATGACCAAACCTATAAGCTCTCCTCCCTCCCTCCTGCTTCACCATTGCATCAGTACCGCTTAAATCTATAGCTTCATCAAACTCCCCATCAAGCATGTCTGCATCTCGCAATCGCTCATGTAATGATGTTAATGTACTGCGAGAAGTAGAATTCTTCCTACTATCTAAACGCTTTGACCCATTATACCCAATTTCTACTGTTCCATCGGGCGAAAACACACGACATTGGTAATTTACCCTGTCATCCACACGCTTCTTAGTTCCAATTTCACGTTTGGCGTTTTTCAAGCTACCCTTTTCTTTATACGGATTAAATTCAGGGTCCAAAGTTGATTCTTTTACAGTAGTTTTACTCTTCTCTTTCTTCCAATTATCGAGAACAGAGTCATTAAATCTAGACGGAAGTACCTGAACACGCCCCCTTGAAGTCCTCACTAATGGCGGCCGTGAAGCCTCATTCACTGGATTACTCCTCTGTTTCGGCACAGAAATCATCTCAGCCTCACCAGCGCAGCGTGAAACCTCCGTGCACCACGATGCCGCCGCTGCCGCCGCTGCCGCCGCTGCCGCCGCAGCTCCACCGTCACCTCCGGCGGCTAGAATTGTTTGAATACGGTAACCATTAAACGGAATTATACCAGCGGCAACCTCACCAAGCAGATGCAAAGGGTAATACCCACTACTACTCTTCCTCTTCTTCCGATTATTATTCCCAGAAAAGTCGTCGTCATCCGCTCCCGAATCACTCACACGACACCGTTTCAAACTCGGCATTACCGTTTTCAAGCTCTTCTTTATAATCATCTCCAGTAACAACTTCCCCTAAAGTCCCAATTCAGCAATCAATCCTCAATTCCGAAACCCTAATTTTGACTGAAGAAAACCCAAACCCAACAAAAATTGTTCACACCCAAGTGAGAAAATACTAAAAAAGATTCAACCCAACAACAGAGAAACAGAAAAATCGAAGCAAAACCCAATTACAACACCAAGAAAGTGAGAAAAAAAAACAGAGAAGAAGATAATTTATATACTGAAATCGAGAAGAAGATCTGATTAGCTGAAAGAATAGGGATCTCTGTTCCACCAAGTTTTTCCCAAAACTGTCTATGAGAGAGAAGAGAGAGATTGAAGGAAACGATTTTATATTAATAATAAATAAAATGTGAGTGAAAATGTCGAATTTGACGGGGGATAGAAATTAATTTAGGGACATTTTTTTTGTTTTAGTGGAAATATAGATATAGATTGTGTGTATGTATAGATGGACTGCAAATTAGAGAGGAAAGGGAGTAAGGATGACTGGTTATAGATTGTGTGTGTATAGATGAGACATGGCTAAATTGACGTTGGTTTTTTTTCTAATTAACGTAAAGGATGGTGGTTCTTTTCTTTTTTTTTTGGGTGTTGCAGAGGTGGTTGTTTTTGTTTTTGTTACAAGAGTGTTTTCCAAGGAAGTTGGAAGAAAAAAGTGAAATGGATAATTCATGTTTTGTCGATATTTATTTTATTCTTTTATGTTTGTGTTTTTTTATACTTTGAAATGGGTTGAGAATTTGGAACTTGGAATTAAAAAGATGGTTCAATTTGATAATATGTATTGTGATTTTTCGATTTTGACTAGCAACAAGAGAATGATTTATTTTTTTGGAGGTGAAGAATGGAAGAAGAATCCAATTGAAGAGGTTTGTTACGTTTGTTGGGTGTATGAAAAATGAAAAGAAGCGGGAGTTTGGGAATGGATTGATTATTGACAAATCTTAAGTGTCTGTATGAATTAAGAATTGGGTGGGTTTAAATTGGTGATTAATTTATTATTGGAATTTTGCTTTTTTTTTTTTCGAATTGGGTGTTGAAGAAAGTAGTTCGGTGAAGAGAATGGACAGTGACAGTGAATCAATCATTGGCTTAATTTCTTGAATTTTGAGACTCTAATATCGAAAAATCCCAATAGGAATGAATGCATAACTTTGTATCCGTGGTTATTTTGACTCTTTTTCGAGAGCATCAAATCATATGAATTTTTCTTTTGATTGGTTACTCACAGGAGTTTTTGTACTTTTTTAGCCGCCGGAGAGTGGTAGTCTGGTAGATGATGTTGCAAATGATATTTGGAGGTACGAAAAAGGAAGTGTAGAGTGTAGAGGTGGGACATGACATATCCAACTGAAGCAATTTTAGTTTTTTCATCTTCTTTGGTTTGTGAGACAGTTTGTTTATTGACGATTTGTACTGTTCATTTTTGTTACCTACTTATTTTAGTTATAAATAGTAGGATGGCAATTTGGGGAAGAGGGGTCATGGTGGTTTCCTTGTAAAAAGTTGTTCTTTTTTTCTAGAGGTGAGGGTGCTACTAGTGTTATTTTATGGATCTAGATCTGACTTGATTTGGGTTACATATTACAGAAAGAAGAAGAAGAAAAAAGAGGTCTTTCTGGTACAAATTCTTTGGTTTAGGGGTGGGGGTGTTATTTTTTTAGCAATAAATTCAAATACTGCAAGAACGGTCGTCTTCTCAAATTTTGGCGGAGTATGACTTTATAGTTGCAGAATGTTGGAAGCTGCATTCCAGCCAGAGATGGACCTACCCTATTAGGAGGGGGTTCAAAAAAAATCTGTGAATATATCTTGAAGAACCATTATATATATAAAGATATCCGTTGGATTGGTCCTTTGCGCGCCGCCAGCTTATTACACCATGATTGAAATTGTCGTTTGGAAGTAGTTGAAGCAACAAACTTGAATTCAACAAAAATATTGATAATCCCGTCGTGGGTAGTCGGGATATCTAGGCTACACAAGGCCAATTTTTGTCTCTTCTTTTTTTGGGTCTTTACTCTTCATCATCATCATGTAATAACCATTTTCTTTGGAGAAGTGGACACGAACTTGAATGAATTCAACATCAATATCGTGTAATTTAGGAGAAGAAGGAATAAAGTTCAAAATCGACTTCATTTTCATGGAAGTTAGATTAAGGTGTCGTTGGTGAATTTGGTAAATGGTAATCATCATCATATAAATATTAGTAGTTCAAAAGATGTGGCTGATGACTTCATCTCCCTATATTTTTATTAAGTGGGCTGTCACAAAGATAGGAATCTGTTGATGTCTCTATAAATATTGCAAATTTGTCCAACCTCATAACAACTGCTAGCCCATGGGCTTTATCAATCATTCTCTACTTCGAGCCCTAGTTAGTTTTCACTATTTACCAAACATATCAATAGTTTAATCTTAAAAAGTTCACGATACAGTGCATCAACTCGCTCTGTATCAATGTATCGATTCACTCTATATCATATCTAACAGATACAAAGTACAGTTCTAAACAAACGTATGATGAGCAAATCGATACATCTCCAAGCTAACACATACAACGCGAAAAAAGTTGAAATCCAAACTCATTGTGTATTGTAACTTTTATAAAACTCTCGCTATTTCGGATCGTTGCTCTGTCAAGTAATTTCCAGTTTTGCCGGGTGATCCAAAAACTTTTATTTTTTTAAATTTAATGTTTTCCTTTTTGGGTGAGAAAATGGAGAGTCCAAAGATTTATATATATAAAAATACAAAATACATGGAGGAAATATATTTTAAAAAACCTACGTATATGTTATATATGGAATTAAAACTGGATCCAATTTTTCAAAAAATAAAATAGTGAGGATTCATATAATATACCCCAACTAGTTTGGAGTGTGAGTGTGGGGAGGAGTTGCTGAGTTTTACAACATTAATAAGAGTAGTTGTTTAATGGAAAGCATATTTAATAATAACAAGTTACTGAGTTTTATTTCACAAACACTATATACAAGACTAGTTGGTTTGTCTAATCTACAAAGATTATTGCCACTACCCAAAGATTTAACAAACTTGCAACATGTTGGATGGATCCCCAGCTTATTTGAGCAGATCCTATTCTAAAGCTAATATCAGCAGTCCCATTACTATCTTGCTATATATTTCTTCCACAGTTAACAGTTAATGCTTCTTCGATATATCCATTTCTTCAGTTTTTGCAAACCTTCCACGGATCCTTGGTTGACTATCAGCCAATGCCTTCCTGCAAGCATACTGCAAAACACATAACAGACGCATCACTCGTGTTGCACACTAGAGGCATAGAAGCTCTAGTGGGGTGGTCCCTTTGCTTACGGAATGTTTCATGAACTAGTGGTCCGATTCAAGTCAATTTCACACTTTCGGGAGTTAGGAAATGCAGCACCAGACAGACTAATTATTAAAACTACAGAGAAGAAATTGTTGATTAATACCTTGATTTTTCTGCCAAAATTCCTTTTGTTCTTCTTGTTCCGGTATCTGGAGAGCTGTTCCTTGCGAACATCAGAAATCTGTGGTTGACCCCGTGGAGAATGGATCACATTTATGTTGCCATTGCCCAGAGTCTGCAGTAAAAACTCAGTATCAGTGACCTAACCCCATTCTGTTGAAAAGGCTAAAAACATCTATGCATTACTCAGCTGGTACTTCATCTTAGCAGCCAACACTGAATCAATGGTGCAACTTATTGACAGCTATGGCTCTCAGACTCTCACTACAATAAAGTAAGTGGAGGACACCATCCCTAAATTTTCTACATATCTCCAGTTAACGATACATCGAGAGTGATGGAGAAAAAAGTGATAGCGCCTGTTGTCTTAGAACTTGAAGATGAACTGAATCAAGGAGAAAATGGTGGTAACCAGACCAGTAGGGGCATCAACAAATGATGCAGTCCACTAGTTTGACTTAAGAGGCCTATGATTAACCAGTTCACATACTTAAAGGATTACTAAGAATCTCATTTAATTTAATACCCTTTGTATAACCTTACTAGAGGCAGTTTTACGTTACTAAGACATGGATCTTCCAACTATCTTGTTCTTAATCTCGAAATTCAATTAATGACTCTGGAACATAATCTATATTATCCTGATGGACAAATTTGACTGTTTATCTCCGATTGCTTTTAGATATTAACAAGAATACATTTATATCAAGCTAGCCAAGAATGAAAGAAAAGGACTTTCATTGTTTAAAGAACAAAGAGTACTAATTCAGATTTACCAAAACACATTAAAAGGAACAAAGGTGGAACACAGACGAATCATAATGAAATATTTAGAGTAAAGATCAACCTTTATGTCTCCTTCACTGAATGATCGTCGCATACCATAAACAGCTCCGAAGTCCATTCCACCAAAATCTATAAAATTTGGCCTCATTGGAGCCCCATGTATCCACTCCATGGAGCTTAGACACCCTGAACTAATACTTTTCTGGAAGGATCCCTCAGAAACCAAGTTTTCATCTGCAGTAAGGCTTCCATCAGCCTTCACAATAGGAATTTTCATGTCCAAGACTTCAGAGAGAGGTATATCAATTGCATCTTTTTCAAATAGATCTTTTTTGCATTCATAGAAAACTTCACTCAGGAGTTGTTCATTCTCAAATGAAGTTTCTAGATCCGAAACTTTGAATCCTTGGGGGGAGATGGCATCTTCAGAACAAGATATCATAGAAATAGCAGCAGTCATAGGATCAAGGCCCATCAATGATTGTTCAAGAAATGGTTGTGGAGCTTTAAAGAGATCCCCTTCTCCCCCGAGGTCATACTCTGATATGGTTGATCCCTGTTGAGATTATGCACGTAAGAATTCATAATCAAAGCGGTAAAGAACATGACACAAAAATGCTTCAAAATTATCATAGTAAAATTTGAGGCAGACATGTATATTTAGCACAGCCAAGTTCAAAGGCATAGAGCTGTCAACTCATCACATAATTTAAATGTCATACTTGAACTCAATGTGGCACAGACTTTGACTTAAATACACTAAGCAATAAAAAAGTACAGTAAGAAAAAACATTCACTCAAATGCAATGAGGACTGTCAAGATCACTCAAACCCGACATAAGTTAATAAAATACACCATCACTAATAGAAAATCAAAAGGACTTGAACATTTGTGTCATGGCAGAAGCACAAATATAAACCACATGAACTTCTGTAACACATCAATTTTAGGATACCAGGGTGATTTGCTCACAGCTCACCATCAGATATTTCTGTCAAGGACTTTTTTTTTGGTACGAGTAAAAGGCACAAGCATTCTTGTGACGAACAGATAATCAATTTAGGAACAGCTATAGATAGCGATAGCCCTTGCTTATTCTCTCTTATGCATATAAAAAGTTAATAAAAGGTGGTGTAGAAGAACCAAACAACTTTCCAAAGGAATTCAGCTTACACATGCCCCTAGAAGGAAAAAGGGGAGAGACTGAGAGAGATAGAGCACATTCATACAGATAGTGGAAACTTGATAATGTCCATTAAGTTAAACAAACCAGAAAAAGAACGAAACCAACAACTAATGATAAAAGAATCAGCCGTTGTCATTGGTACATTTCAAGCAAGATAAGACCGGACCGAATCAACCATGAATTTGATGTTTTCCATATGAAAAGAACTAACTAAGTGGTTTACCCAGACCAAATAGGTTCTGAAAGTTACAAATCTTGAACCTTTATGCTCTCAAAGGCATTAGTTAGAAACTAGCCAAATTCTTATAGTATGGAGAGACCTGTAACTTTTCGGCAAAGTTATCCTCTCTCAGAGAATCAACCAGCACACTAACCAAACCAAACAAAACTCCCTATCCTCTAAACAACAAAGGTGAAACTTAACTTTTGCTTTTCTCTTTTTTCCTTCTTTTCCAACTTTTCAATCTTTCAACTCTTTAAGTGCGGTTGAAAAGTGAGGCTTTAAGGACAACTTGGCCGCCAAAAAAGGAAAGAAAGAATCAGAAAAGGGAATTTACATGGGAAGTAAGTGGTGGCCACTTATGTTTTTATATGAAGGTAAGAGAGAATAATGAACACGGAACGGAACTCATGATTTTGATATACTCATTTCTTTCTCTTTATTCAACAATATACAGATCTAGCACATCTCATGAACTCACATGATATCCATTTAAACTCTATATACAAGCAAATAAACAAACAAACAAACAAACAAGCAAGAATCAAACTTTTCTTGTTCTTCTTCTCTTAGTCAATAGTGATAGCAGACAAGATTACTCCTATTAAGTTAACACAATCAAGTAAAAAATGGAAGAAATTAACAGGAAAAAAAAACTGGGTTTTCCCTTCATTTCTTCAAATACTGATTGAAGAAACTGGAAAGGGGAATCAAAATCAAGCTCTTCAATTCACAAATCACTCGAAAGGAAACAAAACCCACAAAGTAAAAAAATGAGAAATTTGCACTCTTAAAGACCAAGATTTCACCTCAAAATAGTTAAAATCAGCAACCCTAACTATACAACCCCACTTTAACAAAAACCCATTAACCCTAACTCTACATCATTTCACATTTCAAACTTCAAAATCGATGAAGCTTTAATGAATCAGAAAAATGCCGATAAAAAAGAAAAATAACGAAAACCCACAAACAACAAAGCAACAAGGTAACTACCATTGATGCATTTGGTTCATGTGAGCAACAGAAATCTTCAAAGTGTTGAATTTCAGAAGGGTAAGTCTGAAAGTAAGGGTACATTAACCCAGTCTCAGCATACATTTTTGTTCCACAGTAGTCTCTCTTAACAAACAAAAAAAGCTTAAAAACCCTTGTGTGAATTAAATTGAATTGAATGAGTAAGGAGGTAGTTCAATGAAGGAAAAGGGGCATTTATAGGTGTCAAAAACAGAGCAAAAAACAAAAGCAGTAGTAGCAAAGAGCAGAAACATAAACAGCCGTAACGAAATAGAAAGAGAGAGAGTAAAAAGGAGGGGTTAAAAAAGAATCTGTTTTTGGCTGCTTCTTAGAGTCTTCATTCAAGAAAAAGAATTTTATTTTAGCAATAATAAAGAGGGGAGAAAAAAAATAGAGTTTCCTACCTTGTTCGGTTTATTTTATAATGTATCATATTATATATATTATATAAATTGAAATAAAAAAAATATCATCTTTTATCGTAAAGTTATAGTATATATTAACATTTTGAATAATAAAATAGGATGCAAGATAGGGGGAAAGTAGAATAACGATGCAATCATATTAAATCAGTTGTTATATAAAATAATTTTTTTTCTTATTAGCTAACAATAAATATTTAAGACCATCTACGTTACTCTCCATTCTCTATACTTGGAGAGTACAATAGAGAATGAGCACTCCAACCCACCTCCATATCACTTTCTATTCTTCATATTCTTCAATTTGGATAATTACTATTCACACTCTCTATTTCACTTTTTAATTATTTTAATATTATTTCTATTACTTTCTAATTAACATATTATTTTACATATAATGTCATTAATTAAATATTTAATATTCACGATTCTTTTTAAATGTAATATGATATTTTAAAAAATATATTATTTAATACATACTACTTTCATCTCGAATTAATAGTATTTTAAATTTTTCTAATTTTTGACAATAATATAATTTGACTTTATTATTAATTTTCACTATAAAGAATACACAAAATTAAAATGATAAGATGGAAATTTTAATTTGAAAATACAATACATAATATGATAATTCAAATACAAGATGACAATATAATACATAACACAATAATTTAAATACAAGATAAATTACAATACATAACATAATAATTAATTCACGATGAAACAAGAATCATGCCGAAAAGATGTTGAACGTGCATTCGGAGTTTTGCAATCATGTTTTGCAATTATTGTAGGACCGTCACGTTTTTGGAGAAAGGAAGTGCTACATGATATATGACTACATGTATTATATTGCACAACATGATAATTGAGGATGAACGTGATCTTAATGCACCAATTCAAGATACAGTAGAGGCTCCAACTCCAACGACATAAATGATGGTAGATGTAAATCTCTGGTTTGAACAATATTTAGCTAGACATAAAAAAATTAAGGACAAAAATGCTCATTTTGAACTCCTTAAATCATTAGTAGAGCATTTATGGGAGCAACATAGTTATTTCAAAAATTGAGTGTTTATGTAATTATATTTCACTTTTATTTGAATTTGTCCATTAATTTGTATATTATATAATATTTTCTTGCAATTTATGTTATTTAAAATTTTAGAATAAAATAAAATTTTATATTAAATAAAAATTTGAAAAAATAAAATTTTATATCACATGAAAATTACATAAAACAATTATTGGAAAAAATAGAGGATTTATATTATGAAATAAGAAAATAAGAATGAAATAGAAATAATAATATAATATTGAGGAGAGAGAAAAATATTCTTTTTTAGAGAGTAAAATAAAGAATTGGATTAGAGTTGGTTGTTTGAAAAAATAAAAAAAACTCTATATTTAGAGAATAAAATGGAGTATAGGGTTGGAGAAGTGTTAATGATACAATAGGTAGGAACAATTGAAAGAAAGAAATGTCAATTTAATAATATGATGTAATTACACCAAAAAGCTAGTACTCTATAAAAAGTCATTTTCTAGGTATTAGTACAAGTTGATGAATTAAATTGGCCATAAATATGAGAGAATTGATAGATTAAAACTAATTAAATAGGTAGGTTTATTATCTCTGCCAAGTCTATACAAAATGAGATAGCGGTACCACATGACTTGATTGTCATATTGCCCCACATGACAAATCTTTGTTGCACACTATCATACCATTTACCAGTAGAACACATATATGTTACGTAAGATGCGTATTTATTTGTTTAATTTTATATAAATGTTATTTTAAAGTTAAATTAAAGAGCATGTTTATGTGTTATGACAAAAAAAACATGTGACAACAGTTAGATCATATACATACATACAAAAACATGTGAATGAAACTTGGACAAAAGAATGATGGGATAAGGCATAAATTTCCTCTTAAACTTATCTCGAAAAATCAGTTATACATTTAAACTATCATAATGATCTATTACACACCTATACTATTCAAAAGTGAATTTTCTTACCCCTAAAATTGACGTGGCAAAAAAATAAAAAATAGGCGCGTCAATTTGAAATTAAAGTTACAAAGAAGAAGTTATAATCCTCTTTTCCACCCCACCCCCCACACCTCTTCTTCTTCAAATCCCACCCATTGTCCTCTTCTTCTTCATTCTTTATTTTCATCACACTTCTTTATTTTTTATCACAATCTTAAAGCACAATTTTTATTTATTCGCAATTAGGTTAATTCTCATAGATTTGTTAGTGAATAATTGTATTTTATCTAGAATTTTTTTGATTGATTGTTTCTATCTTTTTTATTTTTTTTGACTTTGTTAAAGAAATTTTGAGTTTGGTGGTAATAGCAGCTTTATGGGTTTGCTGGTGATGGGTGGCGGGTGACAAACATTAAAGAGGTAATTGAAGGTGGTGAAGAAGAAAAAAATCGATATTGATAATGGTGGTGGTGATATTTGGTGTTGGGTGACAAAGAAGAAGAAGAATTGAAGGTGATATAGGGATGGTGAAGAACAAAATCAATAGTGAATGTGAGGCTGGATATGATTTTCTGATGAAATGAGAATAGAAAATGAGTGGGATTAATGATGAAGAAGATATAATTATTAGAGAATTAAAACAATTAATTAGGGATTAGTTAGAGTAAAATATAGTTAACAAAAGAAAAGTTAATTAATAAAGAAAAGAAAAGAAAAAATTATAATTTATGACATGTCGCTGACATAGTGCTGATGTGGCAGCGAGTGTAATACACCACATAATGTGAGAGTGGTGTTACATGTCTCAGGGTGGTAATAAATTCACTTTTGAGTAGTTAAGGTGTGTAATAGGTCACCATGATTGTTTAAGCGTGTAATTGACTTTTTGGGACAAGTTCAAAGGAAATCTATGCCTTTTTCCAAAGAAAAAATTAAAAAAGCTAGAACTAAAATATAAATGCTAGTTACCGAACAATTTATTAGCTATTAGCCTATTGTTTTACCAGTAATACTCCTATAATTTAGATTAATTTGGTTACAAGGGATTTTCTTTTGAGAATTCTGGTCATATACATTTTTTTATTTTTTTATTTTCCATAATCTGTCAAAAATTTCCTTTGTTTTTGGTGTTTTGAGTATAAACCCTTATTTGTTTTATATTATAGCGTTCCACAAATGAAAATTCAAAAAGAGAATAATTTTTTTTATTACGAGATATTTTTATTTTTAGGGGTCATTTGGTAGCTGGATGAGAAATAAGTTATTTATATATTAATTTCCGTATAACTTATACGACGTTTGGTAGATAGATAATAACTAAGTTATTCATGTATAAAATTAATATGGTGTTTGGTTTACAATTTAAAAATCCGCATAACTCATACATTTATAAGTTATGAGAGAATCTGTATATTATTTTATGCAAGATAGAAGGTAGAATAACTAATCTCTACATAAAATAATACATAGATTCACTCATAACTAATAATTATATTACTAATACATATATCTCTAATGAGCTACCAAACTACTCCTTAGTATGTAATCTCACAAGTGAAGTCTGAGTAAAAGATATATAGTAAGCAAATCTTACCCCTATCCCAACTTATATATACATTATAAATCTGAAAAAAGAAGTAATTTTCTTCTATTTAATTACTGCATAATCATTTTCATTAAATTCAATCGAACACTTCATTCTATTTTTTTTTTAAAATGATGACAAAAAATGTAGTCATTGACATAAATAGCAAAGAGTGTTGATGAATAGAAAGTGTACAAAAAAAGAACATCAACATCATTTATTACATAATTGTCCCCAACTGTGTGATCACGCTTAATAATTTAATCGTAAGCCAATTTTATATTATATTGTTTGTATATGGAGGATACTGGTGAATGCACCAAACCCTTTTTTTTAATCTTATTATATAAAATATATAAATTAGTGGAACATATTTTATGGAATAAACACTAAGTCATTTGAACCTTACTAAAGTCCAAGCAACCCTCCCTGGCTTGTGGACGAAAAATTTCGTCCTTTTGTTCTAGCTAGTGCGCAAGACGGAGCTAGAGAATAATGTATGGGTTTTTTCGTCGGATTTAATAATTTTAATTTAAATATAATATTTATTTTAAAATTTTTATTTGATATGTATGAAATATTAATTTGAAATAGTTAGTATTTTAGAATTTCATAAATTTCACATTAAAATTTCGCTTTTGCTAGTGTTATATAAAACTCTTGAAATTGCTTCAATGTTGGTACATTGATTTTTTAATGTTATATTTCACCTCTCTAGTTAAAATAATCTTTTATTTATAACAGTAGTAAAAATCATTTTTGTAATAATATTTTGATACTTTAATATACGATTTAGTTAATGAAGTACGGATATCTTTGAGATTAAAATAATTTTGTAATTTTTATAATATTAAAAAATAGGAAAAATTGTATGAAATAGAAAATTATTAAATTCAAATTAAATGTTATAGCCATAGTTTTTTTTATTTGTAATTCGCAGCAAACATTCCATGTTTTTTGTCATCCCATTTGTATATCGAAATATACAAATAGACTCATTCGGTATACATATGTGTTGTATAAAAATTAATTGCAGGACCCATTTGTATACCGAAATATACAAATAGACCCATTCGGTATACATATGTGTTGTATAAAAATTAATTGCAGGACCCATTTGTATACCGAAATATACAAATAGACCCATTCGGTATACATATGTGTTGTATAAAAATTAATTGCAGGACCCATTTGTATACCGAAATATACAAATAGACCCATTCGGTATACATATGTGTTGTATAAAAATTAATTGCAGGACCCATTTGTATACCGAAATATACAAATAGACCCATTCGGTATACATATGTGTTGTATAAAAATTAATTGCAGGACCCATTTGTATACCGAAATATACAAATAGACCCATTCGGTATACATATGTGTTGTATAAAAATTAATTGCAGGACCCATTTGTATACCGAAATATACAAATAGACCCATTCGGTATACATATGTGTTGTATAAAAATTAATTGCAGGACCCATTTGTATACCGAAATATACAAATAGACCCATTCGGTATACATATGTGTTGTATAAAAATTAATTGCAGGACCCATTTGTATACCGAAATATACAAATAGACCCATTCG
>JAJOOS010012992.1:0-41108 GCA_029582725.1 Solanum chiquidenum
GTGAGGACTCAAACTTTTCTCTACATTTACTTTTGATTCTCCATTCACTCACTATATATGCTTCTCAATAAACATTTCTTTCCATCCTAAGAAATTAGGAAAACAATGGATTCACTCACTACAATTTAATTTCTTCATGTCTTTATAGGTGTTACTTTTCTCTACGTATACTTCTAATCTAATCCTCCATTTATCTCTCATTCTATATTTTTTGCACTTAAATCTAACCAGGTAACAGTCTAGAGCAACTTCTGTATTTGACGGATAATGGACAAAGTAAGGACAATTTTCAATTGTATTTGCTCTGCTCCTTAATTAACTTTCTTTTCCATCCTAACAAATTAGGAAAAACAATAAATTCACTACAATTTAATTTCTTTATGTCTTTGTAGGTATTATTGAACAGATTCTCTGTGAGGACTCAAACTTTTCTCTATATAGACTTTTAATCCTTCATTTATCTCTCGTTCTAAATTTTTTGCACTTTAATCAGGGACCAGTCTGTCACTACTTGTGTCTTTCATGGGTAAGCTCCTATATATCCTTTTAGCAAGCTGTATGATTATTTGGCTGTACACAGATTAACATTCCATTTTGTTTTTCATCCAATTTCTCAATACACGGATACTTTAGGAGTTATAATCATATGATTTAGCAAGATTGAGATTTTGATATGGTAGTGAACCAACATGAGGATATAATGTTGCTTGCCTATTATTTGAGCAAATTTATACCACTAGACAGTGGTCTAGTAGCTTTTTATTAATAATAAACATAAAAAATTCTCAATAGGATTAAGTACAAGCAAGAGAGACTTGGCCTTACCTTATCCATCCTAATGAGATACCTATCCTCTATTAATTAATAACCATGAAGAAAATACGAGCTAGAGAGAACTAGATATTCTATGATCATCATAAAGTTTATAATACACTCTATGATGATATTACAAGTGAGGATTCTTAAGTAATAAAAATGTTAGGATCGAAATAAGCAGGTGTAATGTGGAATCTAGCAAAGCAAACCTCGAAAGACCACGAGTAAGAAGACAAACGAGAAATATACCAAAAGACACAAAGATTTAACGTGGTTCGGTCAATCAACCTACATCTACAAAGGAGATGAGCAATCCACTATATCAAAATGAGAGAAAAAACCTCAACCAATTCACTCGGAATACATGGGAGGTTCAAACAAGTGATAATGTATCAAGCTTGTGTCCCACAAATTCTCTCCCCAACCAAAACTCGCAAAGCCCTTAAGACTATATTGTGAATGTTGATTAAGTTAAAAGGAACAAACTTTTATTTATAGAGCGCTAAACCTTTTCCTACAAGAAAAAGACTAGTCACTCCAAAACCTTTTCCTAAAAGGAAAACCTATTTATGATAAGAAATCAGGGCAAATAAAACTAACAACAAAATCATAAAAGCCAATAGTAAGGTGCAAGGGTTTCTGGTTTCTCTCGGCGCATAAGCTTAACGTGCGTCGTCCATGGGGAAGAGAACACGGATTCCCTCAGAGAAGACTCGCATGGCACAACAAAGTGACCTACAGACTTTGAAGCAACTGAAACACCAGGGTGGACAGGGGAAAGAAGTTTCGGCAGCAGATCTGGTAGAGGAAACAGCTGAAATAGAGGAAATAGTAGAGAACTCGGGTGTGGCGGCAACGGTGTCGATGAAATCAACCAGTCCGAGCAAACCTACGGGATCTAACGCCACGTAGGAATGATAAGAAGCAATTCAGAACACACCAAAATCGCAATCGTGGGCTGATGAAGTGGAGGAATCCCATGAACTGAATCAAAAGAGGTCAGTCTGGGATAATTTTGACCTAACAAAGATAGCGAAGGCGGGCTTTGAACTTGAATTCGTTACTCCGGAGAAACAAGGTGAATCCTCAATCTGTGAGATAGACATTGAGGATATAAGCACTGAGATTGCATACTGGCAACATGTTGTAGTCTGCTACGTTTTGGGGGCACATCCCCCTTTCTCTGTGATAAATGGTTACATACAACGATTGTGGGGGAAGCATGGTATAAACAAAGTCTCGATATTGAAAAATGGTATAGTGCTGGTACGATTTGATTCTGGAATGGGGAAGGAGGAGGTGTTGCAAGGTGGGATATACCATTTTGACAATAAACCCTTGATAGTTAAAGCTTGGAGTCCAGACATGGAGTTTACTCGAGAAGAGTTGTATATTGTTCCTATATGGGTGAAATTACCAGGATTAGATTTCAAATACTGGAGTCCCAAAGGACTGAGTAAAATTGGAAGTTTAATTGGGAAGCCACTAATAGTGGACCAAAATATAGAGAGGAAATTGGGACTGAGTTTTTCCAGGTTGTTGATAGAAGTGGAAATGAAAGTGGAATTACCGGATAAAGTTTTCTTCAAAAATGAGAGAGGAGAGTTGATTGAACCAAAAGTGCAATATGATTGGAAACCCACACTCTATAATTTTTGTAAAAAGTATGGACATGATGAAGGGATTTGCAGGAAGAAAAACCCACCTCCTGATCAAAGGAGAGGGGAAGAGCAACAACCAAACATAGTGAGAGACAAAGGAAAACAAAAAGAAACATAGGAAGACAATCAGTACAGAGGAAGACAAATTGGAATGATAAACCAGAGGGTCATTGATGGAGTGGGGAAAAGTGGAACAACTACTACCATACAAAGAGGAAGGCAGGGTGAATCACTCCAGTGAATAAGTCACCGAGTCCAAATAGGCAGAGGAAGCAAGTTCATCAGGGAGAGGTGGCTCATAAGAACACGTTTCAGGTTCTACATACAGAAGAAGCCAGAGAACAACCTTCAATGACCACACCTGTAAATGGGGGAGGGAATACGACTCCCAGCGTGAATTGATAACATGATGTGTTGGAATGTTAGGGGCTTGCCCCTAACAAACAAAAGGAAATCAAACTTTGTAGTAAAGAAAGTACTGAATTTGTAGGTTTAGTAGAGACTAAGATCAAAATAAGTAATATTGACAGGGTGGCTAGAAGCTTGTTTGGAGGATGAGATTACATTACTAATTTTGTCGACCATTATAATGGTAGGGTATGGATAACATGGAGGCCAGATTACTTTCAGGTGCAAATGGTCGCAAGTTGTGCCCAAGCGATAACCTGTAAAGTAAGAAATCAAAGCCTCAATTTGGAGTACATGGTAACTGTGGTATATGCTTTCAACACAAGAGAGGAAAGGAAAGAGTTGTGGAAATATTTAGATGGTATGAACGCAGGGAACATGCTTCCATGGATAATAATGGGGGACTTCAATTCTGTCCTAAATGTTGAGGATATGATAGGGGGAAATCCAGTGAGTATGGTGGAAATAACTGACTTTCATGCTTGTATTGAGAGTTGTGGACTGCTGGAATTACCTAGAAAAGGTAACAGATATGCATTGAATGATAAAAGGGATGCTAGGGTGTTCTCAAAGTTAGACTGGGTGTTTATTAATCTAGAATGGTTAGTGAATATGCCGGCTTATAATGCAAATTTCTTAGCAGAAGGAGTGAGTGATCATTGTCCTGTTGTAATTTCACTGCTTGATGGACCAAGAAGAGTGAAACCAACTTTTAAATATTGCAATGTGTGGGCTAGTCATCCTAAATTCTTGAACATTGTGAAAGAGACATGGACCAGAATATTGAAGGCCACCAGATGTTTAGAGTTGTGAAGAGACTTAAGTATTTGAAGAGAAGACTGAGAAATCTAAATAGCCAGCATATTCAGAAGCTGATGAGGACAGAACTGAACTAGCAAAAGCACAAGAAGATCTACATCTCCAACCAACGGATAAGAATTTGCAGGAGCAGGAGAAGAGATTGTACCAGAAGTTTATGAGATCCTCGTAAATGGCTGAGATCTACTTACAACAAAGGAGTAAAGCAACTTGGATCAAACTTGGAGATGACAACACAAGATATTTCTTCTCAATTATAAACACAGGAAGCTAAAATAAGCTATTTTGCAGTTGAAGGATAATAATGATGTAATGCAAACAAACCAGAAGGCAATTGCAGATGTCTTTGTGGAGTATTATGAGGACCTTCTAGGCACATAGGAAAAGAAATGACAAAGAGCAAGTGGCTTATTTTTTAGAAACGGAGATGTATTAGATACTGAACAACAATTGCAATTGGTAAAACCATACACAACACAAGAAGTGAAGAGTGCTATGTTTGGTATTGACATCAATAAAAGCCCGAGGCCTGATGGATGTGGGAGTGGATTCATTAGAGCAACATGGACTGTGATTGGTCAAGATGTGACACAAGCAATTCTGGAATTTATGGAGACGGGGGAGCTCCTAACACAGTTAAACTCCACAGTAATCTCTCTCATTCCAAAAGTAGACACACCAGTGATGGCAAGTCAATTCAGACCCATTTCATGTTGCAATGTTCTGTACAAGTGCATTTCATAATGTATTAATCTGCCATGACTTGCTGAGGCATTATAATAGAAAAACTACTCCAAAATGTATGATGAAGATTGATCTACAAAAGGCACATGATATGATAAGCTGGGACTTTATAGAGAAAGCTTTAAAGGGTTATAATTTTCCACGAACCTTTGTGCAGTTGGTAATGACATGTGTTACCACTACGAGGTTCACAATTAAAGTGAATGGAGAAGGGAATGGAAATTTTGAGGGCAAGAGGGGGCTTCGACAAAGGGACCCTATTTCCCCTCTGTTATTTGTATTAGTTATGGAGTATCTTACGAGAATTCTAAGAAGGATGAGTGATCTGGCAGATTTCAAGTACCATCCAATGTGCAAAGCTGCGAAACTTACACACTTAATATTTGCAGATGATTTAATGGTGTTCTGCAAAGGAGACACAAATTCTATTAAGAGGGTGATGGAAACTCTGAAACTTTTTAGTGTTGTGACTGGCTTGGAAGTGAAATTGCAGAAATCTAACATATTTCTTGATGGAATGACTGAGGAAGCAAAGCTGAGAATTTTGAATAGTACTGGGTTCTCAATGGGTGTACTACTTATACGGTACTTGGGACTACCGCTATCTTAAAAAAAAATGGAACAATGTGGATTGTTACCAATTGGTGGAGAAGATTACAAAGAGAATTACCTCAGGTTATTCGAGGCAGATGTCATATGCAGGGAGGTTACAGATAGTTAATGTTGTTTTGTTCTCGATATATAAATTTTGGGGGACAGTGTTTATCCACCCACAGAGTATGTTGCAGGAAGTAGATAAAAAATGCAGAGAATTCCTATGGGGAAGCTCAGAAGGGCACAAGAAAATAGCCTTGGTGGCATGGGATAAGGTATGTGTACCAAAAAAGTATGGAGGATTAAATATCAAGAGCTGCAAATTATGGAATATAGCTACTGTTAGGAAGCTCTTATGGCAATTGGCAAACAAGAAAGATGTATTATGGGTCAAGTGGGTACATGAGATATATATGAAGGATACCGATAACATTTGGGAGCACATACCACCCCAAGATTGTAGTTGGTATTGGAAGAAACTGAATGTTTTGAAGATGGAAATGCTCCAATGGTACCAAAGGGGGCAATATATTTTGACACCAAATGGCACATACTCCATGACCAGTAGCTACCAAGCCATGCTAGGTCTGTTACATAAATGCCCAGAGGTAGACTTACTTTGGAGCTCTATAATGCAGCCTAGACAAAGATTTATCTTATGGCTTGCATACCAAGGAAGAGTGCTCACTAAAGATAGAATACATAATATGCATATACAAGTTGAAAATGCAGCATGTGGCTTGTGTGAGCAAGAGAGTGCTGAAATGCACCAACATTTGTTTACTGAATGTCATTGGGGGAATACAGTGAGGAAGGATTTGGCTAATTGGATGGGTGTGGTACTGCTAAGAGGCATAATTCAACAAATATTGGCGTGGATTAAAAGAAGACGTTGGAAGCAATTGAAGAAGGAAGCAGTAGCTACTATGTATGGAGCAACAATTTATTATACCTGGCAAGCGAGGAATTGGAGGCAGTTTAGACAGAAACATGTAAATACAAATTTCATCATCGCACAAATAAAGAAGGAGTTACAAGTTAGACTAGAAAGAGTTACGGAGTCTAGAAAAGCAAGAAATTGTCAAGATTTAATACATAGAATTTATAGATTTTTTCTTTCCTAAATTGTACTAATACTTTGATTTGGTATGGTAATATTCACAGTTTTATTGCCCAAAAAAAAAATCATAAAAGCCAAGGAGAAAGTTGAGTTATCAACCTCAAACTTTCTTTTACAAATATATGAACTAAAAAGGATAGATTGGCCTTCTAAAGGAACTTGAAGTATGTTTCTCTTGTTTTCTTCTTCAAATCTATCCAATAACACTTGGTAGTTCAATACTTCTTGGCTTTATTGGATCTTGTTAAAGTTGTTGACACTATCATATGATTTTGTTTCGCCAGTCGCATCGGTAGGTGCCTTGGAACAAATTTTTGCTTGCCTATTATTAACAGAGGCGTATCCCGGATTTTGAGATGATGGGTGTACTATTATGAAAATGTGAAATCTAATCGGTTTGACATTTAGGTTCTTATCATTGAAAATAGTTAAAATTTTAAAATTATAAGTCCAAAATTGAAATGCTTAATTAGTTAAAGCGCCAAAAGTGATGTCAATAACCACTTTTAGAGGTGTTACCCAATTTTTGAAAGAAAAATAAAACAAGATAGATATAAAAGTCAAATTTTTAATTTCACTGAGAGGTGCACCCAATCATCATTACATTATATGATACTTCATGTGTGGGTTTACACATCTATATTTAATAAAAAATTAAAAAATATAACACTACTATATATGATTTTGGGAGTGGAGCATGGGTTCACGTGAACCCGGTGACCCCCGCCTCCATACGCCTCTGAATTGTTATATGTTGCTTCTTGAAAAGGTGATTTGGTGTATGAATTTAATTTTTGTTATTTTCTTGTGGCATTTTTTAATGAAATTAAAATTTTATACTTTTGAATAAATTGAAAGATAATGTATCACATCCTAAAAGATAAGGGAGTTGTTGGACGGTATACATGGGAATTAATATGATTGCCTCGAATGTGGTACATCATTATTTGTATAGTTATACCTTTTTTTTTTTATAAAAAGCAAGTTAGTCTTAATTCTATGCCAGCAACTCCCATAATGTTGTTAATTCTATTGTTCTTAAATTTAGAGCAGAAATTCATTATATCATATACCATTAGATGTTATTATAACCTTAATTAGTTTTTAAATAAGTTCAACATTTCCTATTTTGTAAAATAATAACTAAAAATTAAATTAAAAAATAAGATGATATTGCTGTGTTTGCATAGAGAAAACATATACTTAAAAGAATATATAAAATTAGGCATGTACGGATTTTATAAAATAATAGAGATAAACAAGCAACGTTGCATATTTCCAAAGACTAGTAATTTAACACAAGTGAGCACAACACAAAATTCTAAAATAGAACATATTCGAATTCAATTTCTATTATATGTTTTTTCTCTTTAGGATTGTTATTCCTTTTTCATATTTAGAAAAATAAATTTTAATGTTGTTCATATTTGACTTTTAAGTACTCGTTCATATTAAATTAAATTACCTCATTTGTTAGACTGTCTTCTTCAGAGAAATTCTCGATTTCTTTTGCTCGATGTTGTTGAGGGAGAAGCATTACTTATCCTTTTTACCTCGAAAGCTAGGAGACTAAAGCAAAATATAATTTCAATAAGTCATTGTCAAACTAAAGCTATCACGGAGGCTTTACTTTGTAAAATACACATGCATTAAGTTATTAAAATCTAATTAAAAATATAATAATCAAATATTAATCAAATTTATTAAAAATACTCATGCAAAAAATTGTGAAATTGTTGTAGAGACATGTTGCATACCTCATTTGTATTGATGTGATTTCTATTAAAAGTTCTATTCAACGGTCTGCAAAAGCATTACCTCTGATTTATACCTGAGATTAAAAAATTACATCATAAGTTCATAAAACAAAATTTTAGCAGTATATTTTCATGTGAGAGATCAAACACTTACACATCAATTTAAGAATATAATTTGAATGATAGCAAAAAAAAAAAACACTAAATGTAAAGAAATGCTTGAAAGAACATATGATAAGAGTTTTATGCTCTCTAAACCAAATTCAAATGTACAGTATTGTCATTAGAAGACAACGTGCAAGAGACTTATAGGTATAGTGATTTCTTGAAGAGTTAAAAAGTCATTCAACTTTAATGGTGATTACTTGAAGAGTTAAAAAGTCATTCAACTTTAATGGTGATTACTTGAAGAGTTAAAAAGTCATAACTTTAATGGTTTCACACTTATCGAATAATAATAATTAATAATAATAATAATAATTAAAAAGTTGAAGGGCATTTTCATAATCCAACTTTAGACTAAGCACCTCAACGGTCTGCAAAACCATCACCTCTGGTTTATACGTGAGAATTGAGATTAAAAAATTACATCACAAGTTCATAAAACAAAATTTTAGCAGTATATTTTTATGTGAGAGATCAAACACTTAAACATCAATTTAAGAATATAATTTGAATGATAGCAAAAAATGAAAAAAACTAAATGTAAAGAAATACTTGAAAGAACATATGATAAGAGCTTTATGCTCTCTAAACCAAATTCAAATGTACAGTATTGTCATTAGAAGACAACGTGTAAGAGACTTATAGGTATGGTGATTTCTTGAAGAGTTAAAATGTCATTCAATTTTAATGGTGATTTCTTGAAGAGTTAAAAAGTCTTTCAACTTTAATGGCTTCACACTTATAGAATAATAATAATAATAATAATAATAATAATAAAATAAAAAATAAATAATAAAAAAAAAGTTGAAGGACATTTTCGTAATCCAACTTTAGACTAAGCACCTTCCCACTTATAATATAACTAGTCTTTGGGCACGCGCAACACGCATGTACCCCATACGTTAATAAGTAAAAACTCTTATAAAGTTAAATAACTATTATTTTAAAATGTAGTATCAACTTAACCTCAGTGAATCCATCTTACTATTTTCTTCCTTTAAAAACAAGAGTGAAATTATAGCATTATAATATTAGATCGATCTTGTGCATAACTTTAAAACAATGGATCAAACCTTCCAAACATAATTTATAAAAAAGCACAAAATGTCGAATCAAATGAATTTGACTCATTTAATATAAGGTAATCAAACTTAATCATTGTAGGACAATGTAGAAGTCATACTTGATATTTCTAACCTTGTGAATTCATCTTCCTCAAATGAAGATGTCAAACTTGCTATACACTCTATTGTTAATCTCAGATCATAGATAGACTAGTTTGAAAAAATATATTAATGATCAAAATCTTACTAACAAACAATAAACGATGGAAAAAGAGGAGAAAAGAAGGAACTTTACCATACGAGTACGTAGAACTGCTAGTGGAAGAACCCAATATGACAAATTTATATTTGGTAATGGTATATGTTGATTTAGCCACAACTCTTCATATTCTTTAATTTAAGATTAAAAGGGGGAAAAAGACAAATATGAATAAAAAATAAAATAAGTTTCATGGTATAAGAACTCAAAGTTTTCAACAAAAAAACAAAAACAAAAATGCAATAGAAATGAAAAAAAAAAAAAAGAGAGAGAAAGGCAATCTTAAAATTAAAATAACAATAACCTGGAGATTCAAAATGGAAGAAAGAATGTGATCATAATAATCATGAACTTCACAGTACCATACTCATCAACCCTGCTCGACATCAAAATTAAATCATCAATGTTAAACAAGAAATATAGATATCAAAAGATATGTTCATCACATTTTTTGTACACAAAAAAAATTATTTATTTGGAGAAATAAAATGTTCATAAAAATTTCAATACAGACTGGGAAATTATTTTACCTATGTGATCTTCAAATTGATATAAAAAAAGGTATTTCATGTGCACAACAAATCTTATCTTATTTGCACTTGTGTACAACAATCCCTTCATAAGATCGAAAAAGCAATTCCTTCAAATAGCCTCTAACCCCTCTTTGTGGTACCCATATTTTCCAACAATTTCATATCAAAACTGAATATATATTTATAAATACCTAAAACTCTTATGAAAAGTTTAAAAAAAAAAAAAAAGACAAGTTCTTCATAAAGAAATTTTAAGAACAAAACTCCAAGAACTGAACAAAACATTAATAGAGGAAATGAAAAGGAAGTTCAAACTCAAAATAACTCACCATTTTGGCTTAGAAACGATTGTAAGATCAATTGTGATCTTTGAACTTCTGTTTATAAGATGTTACCCACATTACATGGACTTTTGGACTTCTTATTAAATAAAATGAAAACAATTAGTGAAAAAAGATAACTAAAAGTGGGAAAAGCAGATTTTTTTTCTATCTTAAAAATGGTAATAGAGTCATTTAATTTTATATAAGGATATTTTGGTATTTCAATTTTTCATTTGTGATGTTTCCACTTATAATAATATATGATATGATGATATATGATATGATGATATGTTCATAATTTCTGAGAAGAGCAGAAGGGTCCAAATAAGAAAAAGACATCTCTTAGATCTATTGGCTCAAGAGGAAGTTAACTTTATGACTTCTCATTTATCGCTGTTGGAGTGGCTAACTGCTGCATTACAACTGCACTACTCCATTAGGAGTTAGTGCCATATGCACTTCAGTTTTGCAACAGATGCAAAATGCCGTTGATGGCATTAGTGCCTACTTAATTGTCACTCATAATTCCTCCATTATACTTGTAACTCCTAAGATCATTTATCTTTACTATTTACCATCCCATTATCTTTCTATTCATTGCTAGGAAGACTTCTTCTAGAATAAATAGTGGTCTACATTTGGTTTAGAAACACAAGAAAAATACAGAAAGGAAAAAGTTGGTAAAAAAAAGAAGAGGTTTCTTATTAGTTGAAGGGAGTGTTCTTTTTGTGGAGCTTTGAACTCAACTCTTGTCCAGAGTTGTTGAGTTATACTTTGTGTTAAGGCTGTTGTATCCTGGAGGGGACAAGTCAAGAAGGACTATTGCTGGACCGGTGAAAAACATTTGCTGCAATGGGCTTGAATCTCCTTAAAGAGAGAGATATCCGGGCCTCAGCCTGAAGAGATTTTTAATTCTTCATTTATATTCAATTGTAATCTTGTAATTTTTCACTAACAGGAACAAAATTTGTGATCGGCCTTCCGTTTGTAATTGTATTTCTGGCGATCAAATTCAAAAGGAGGCATTTGTCCATGTATGATGCGATTGAAGGCTTTTTGCAAACACAAAACAATTTCATGCCAATCAGATATAACTACTCCCACATAAAAAGAATGACCAGAGCATACAAAGAGAAATTAGGTGAGGGAGGTTACAGCAGTGTATACAAAGGAAAGCTTCAAAGTGGAAGAGATGTAGCAGTGAAGATGTTGAACAAGCCTAAAGCTGGTTGTCAAGACTTCATGAATGAAGTGGCTACCATTGGAAGGATCCATCATGTCAATGTGGTCGGGCTTGTGGGGTATTGTGTTGAAGGAACAATACGTGCTCTTGTATACGACTTCATGCCCAACGGATCACTCGATAAGTACATCAGCACCAGTCAAGAAGGAAGTCCTCTGTTAAGTTGGCAGAGGAAGTATGACATTATTCTTGGAGTGGCTCGAGGAATTGGGTATTTGCATCGAGGGTGTGATGTACGAATTTTGCATTTTGACATCAAGCCACACAACATTCTTTTGGATGAGAATTTCATTCCAAAGATTTCTGACTTTGGGCTTGCAAAATTATATACAACAGATAATAGCATTGTGAACCTCACAGCTGCTCGTGGAACGATTGGATATGTAGCTCCAGAGTTGATCAGCAGAAGCATTGGGGCAATCTCTTACAAAGCTGATGTTTACAGCTTTGGAATGCTGCTAATGGAAATGCTGGACTTGAATAGACATGAAGTTGCAAATGAAGAGAATTCCAGCCAATATTTTCCTTATTATATTTACGATAAGTTCAACAAGGGGAAGGAGATTGTTGTGGATGAAGAAGCAAATGATGATGAAAAGAAGATGGCTAGAAAGCTGACTTTAGTTGCGCTATGGTGCATACAAACAAATCCGTTACAACGCCCTTCGATGAGTAGAGTATTAGAAATGCTTGAAGGTGAAGTTGAATTGCTAGAAGTACCTCCTCAGCCTCTTCAATCTCAACCGATTGTTCATCAGATGATGGGAAATTCCATGACATTTTCGTCTGATTCAATCGCTTTGTTAGAAAATTCAGCGGATAATCCCCTTGATTTAGACATATGTTTTGATTGACTCATAGTTGATGTAATATTTTTGGGAAATAACAAATATTAATGTTCGGGAATGAGGTGTTGTTATTGTGGTACGTACTAGTTCTGCAAGGCAAAGTTGCCAACCACATAATAGTGGTGAATGACTATCCACTGTGTTACTTCTTCACCACGCACCACAAAATCTTCGACTGATAATGAGCCGAAGAGTGCCTTGATCACCAACATTGCTACATAGAGGCAAACCAGGTTGCAATGGAGGTACATATATTACTTCATTTGACACAACTCCAAGACCTGATAGATGATTGATGAGTACAGATCAAAGGGAACTAGTAGCTATCATTTATGGCCACTTTGAACAGTTCGTTTTGCTTCTAGTGGCTCTTATCAGATTTCTTTAGGCCATTTTAAGAGCATAACCAAGAGGTGAATCCTAGAAACAATGAGAAAGGATTTGGCACAGATGATGGGCAAGGAAAAGAGATGACAGATTCGGTATATATGGATGTGAAACAAAGATGAAGCGAGAAGAGGAGCGCTCAGACAACCTTCTCTCACATTTACCAACACTAGCTACAAGTTAAATACTTTGGAAAAACTGAATATAAGCTTGAATAACACCATCATGTACTTTCAGCTGCCGGGTGCAAATCCTATGATTTTCCACGGAAGCTGAAGGGTTTTTTTTTTTGTTTCACTTGCTGATTCACATCAACATAAATGAGTCATAGCATTAAGAATGAAAAACAAATCAAGGAACATGTGAAGAAACAAGACAGAAAATATTAGTTTCAAGAATGACCCAATACAATAGCTTAACAGAATTCATCCTGAAGAAATTGATGACTTCCCCATCTTCATACAAGGAGAAAAGAAAAGGAGGGTGTTATCTACAGTGTTTGCTAAGAAACTAGGAATACCAACAAAATGTCTTAGATGGTTGATCCAGTACATCTGCATATCTTTGGTATCTGGAAACACAAAATTGGTATGTCAGCATTCCATATACAAATCATACTACTGACATAATATGCATCAATCATAACAATTTTAGAGTTTGTGGACAGCCTAGATGGACAGTCATCAAGTAAGCTTAAGGCAATTCATCAAACTCAAACCAACATGAAACCTTCTCTCTTAGGAACCAACAGTTTGGCAACTCGACAACAGTACCATCTCTGCATAATGCAGCTTGCTCATCTGATGCACTTAAAACTCCCGTATTTACTGAGATTGTTCCCCTAAAGACAGAGGGATATAAACTAAGCTTTGACCTTTTACTTCTTTTTTTCTTTTTTGTTGTTAAGGATTTCAGGGATCAAGTATAACACCAAAATGCAGCTGTATTTGTTACCAAAACCCAATAAATCTGTTTCCACCATCAGATAACAGCTTAAAAATGCTTGAGCATCAGGTCAACACTTTGTCCCTTCAAGTCACCTCTCCTGGCATTTAATTTGTCTCGCAAATACCAAGCAAGTCAAAACAGGTTTGCCAATCTCATAATGAATAATAGCATAGGTTATGTAATTATACTATTTATTGCAACAGTAGGCAGATAAACTTCAAGAACCATTGGCTAAAAAGAAACCTTCTATTCTATATAAGTAGGCTGATCCTAGTTCTGGAAACTCACATTGTAGGCAGCTAATCATCATGCATGTAAAATTGCAGTTGAGCCAATTCCAATGATCCTCTATAAAGCTCTTCAGTTCAGTTCACTAACCCTAAAACACTGAAAGATCAAATGTATGTGGGTGAAACACAAACCATATGCATGTGATACAGAAGTACTTATGACTCTTAACAGAATCCACATGGAAAACAACATGTTCTTGAGTTTGTTTTCTCCTAAGCAAGTGATCAAATCAGATTCATATCCAAATTGTAGCCACTAGCCTACTACCTTATGAATTATTTTAACAATATAGCCAAAAGTTAATATAGGAAAATCTTCCAAGAATGATAAACACGGAACACACCAACACCACTACTTAGAGGTGGAAAGGGGCACGTTTTACCCTAGTAAACCAACCATGAAGAAATATCTAGTGCTTTTTTTCACCTTTCGATTTATGGATGAGTGCTCTTGGAGTAGTTGGTCTAGCTCTGAACCAAAGTGCCATTGACTTTGTTTCTCAGGAAATTCGCAGAGGAAGATCCTGAATTTGAGACTTTCTACAACAAAATATTCTCTTTGTTCTAATTTGTGTCTCAAGTGCTTACCTCCAAAAAAACTTAAGTTGCTCAAGGCAGTCATTAGAGAATGGAACAAGCAAGTATATGGGAAGCTTAAACACAAGCAGAAAACATCCTCTCCGAATTAGAGGAGCTGGATCGCTCAGTCTGTGAATGAAGATGAAGCTGAAAGAGGCAGACAAAAAGGTAGTCTTATGAGCTGGAAGAAATTGCAGAGGCTGTGGAAATACCTTGAACACAAAAATCAAAATTTTAAGCATACAATTTTTTTCCACAAGATGGCCAATGCCCAGAGAAGTACAATAATATTGACAAGACTGAGGTTGAAAGAAAATTGTTTGGAGACAAGAAGCTGATCAAAGAACACATTCAGAGCTTTTATGAGATGCTCTTTACTGAAAGATAAAAATGTGGGGTCAAAGAATGCAAGTGGATTCAAAGGCCATTTACAGAGGAAGATGACGCACACAAGCAATTTGATGGGGATAAAGCCCCTGGCACCTGATGGATTCAACATGTCCTTTAAAAAAGGTTGGCCCACTGACAGGACTGATATAAATGAAAACATTGGAATTTTTTTATCAGGAAGGCACATTTGAGAGGAGCTTCACTGCTACTTTCAGAGCTCTCTTTAAGAGAAAAGAGGAAATGGAGATTAATGACTTTAGACCTATAGCATCCTAGTACCATTTACAAACTCATTGCAAAGGTGCTTGCCGAAAGATTGAAGACATATGATAAGCAAACTCATTACAGGCAACCAAAATGCCTTCATTAAAAGTAGACAAATTTTAGATGTGTCGTTAATTGCAAATCCGTGTCTTGGCTACTAGCCTACTACTTGAGAATGGGGAAGGCAGGATTAATATGCAAGTGTAATTTAGAAAAGGCATTTGATTTTCTATTGGAAGTCATGATTTGTGCACTTTTGGGGATAGGTGGATACAGTGGATCCTTACTTGCATCTCTACTGTCAGACTTCATCTTCACATTAATGGAAGCCCCAAAGGCTTCTTTAAGTCTAAAAGAGCCTAAGACAAGGAGACGCTCTCTCTCCTTATCTTTTTGTGATTATCATGGAACCCCTAAGAATAATGCTTAAGAGACCTGAAGCATTGAGCTGGAATGGAGGGATTTGCATTTCTGGTAAAGATGGCAGAGGAATCTGCTAGACTCATGTTGTTTATCCTGACGACACGCTTCTTATATATGATGCTGACAGAAATTAACACTTGTACTTCAGAGCTATTCTGTTTGCATTCTGGTTTCGAAAAATGATAATATTGTGTGGATGTGTGGGCATACTAGGAGAAATATGATTAGGAATGAAGTTACACAGGACAAGGTGAGAGTGGCCTCCATGGCAGACATGACAAGGGAAGCAAGGTTGGAATGGTTCGGGCATGCATGTAAAGAGAAGGCATGCGGATGCGCCAGTAAGGATGTGTGAGCAAAGTTGGTTGTTGTAGGAGTTAGGAGAGGTAGAGGCAGTTCGAAGAATAACCAAGGGGAGGTGATTAGACAGGATATGACTCAGCTCCAACTTGATGAGGGCATGACCCTAGATAGAAAGATGTGGAGATCGAAGATTAAGGTAGAAGGTTAGCAAGTGTAGCCAAGTGTTGTCGTCCTTTCGGTAGGAGAGGCAAGGGGCTAGCCCTATCTCCTCGTCGCAACCTTATTATTAGTACTCCCTCTGTCCCATTTTATGTGAGGTAGTTTGACTCGGCACGGAGTTTAAGAAAGAAATGAAGACTTTTAAAACTTGTGGTCCAAAATGAATGATAGAAATTTGTATGGCTGTAAATCATTACATTAAAGGGTAAAATAGCCATTTTATAGTTAAATTGTTACTTAATATAGAAATGTGTCATTCTTTTTGGGACTTACTAAAAAGAAAAGTAAGTCACATAAATTGGGACAGAGGGAGTAGTATTGAGTAATCATGTAGTTTTTTATCTCTCAATGTGTTTTACTACCTGTTATTTTATTTGCTTGGTATGTTGATCTTTGATGTCATATTTTTCTTGTAACCCTGCTTCAAGTATCTGCTCTTTTGAGTCAAGGGTATATTAATCTTATCGGAAACAGACTCTTTACCCCGCAAGGGTAGGAGTAAGGTTTTTGTACATCCTACCTTCCTAAGACCCCACTTGTGGGACTACACAGGGTATGTTGTTGTTATGTTGCCTCTGCCCTATATCAAAGATGCTACGCTGCATGAGGAAATTGATGCATACGAACGCCGAACAGAGCCTTTTCGAGAAATGCTTGCTGTATCATAATTAAATAAAACCACCAAGAAGGTGCTGTCAAAAGAATGCACAATCTTCCTACAAGTTGATGGATCAGACAAACCGACATACATACAGTTGGCCATGGAAACAAATATGGAGAAGCAAAATACCTCATAAAATCTCATGCTTCATATGGTTATTGGCCAAAGAAGCAGCTCTGACTCAAGATAACTTGAAGAAAAGAGGGATAACCTTATGCTCTAGTTGCTTTCTTTGTGAGGAGGCATTAGAGACAGTGAACCATCTGTTCCTACACTGCAAGTATACCCAACAACTATGGACGATTTTTTTGAATTTCAAAGGCATTTCCTGGACCATGCCCAGGAAGGTCTCAGAGGCTTTGAAGAGTTGGGAGGCAGCAAGGGTGAATGCAAAGGACAGAAACAGATGGAGAATTATCCCTGCTAGTATATGGTGGACTATTTGGAAAGAAAGGAATTCTAGGTGTTTTGAGAGCAAAGAGAATGATGTCCAGAAAGTCAAGTTAAACTGCATTTTGTTGTTATGTTTTTGGTGTAATCAAGTATACTCCAATGACACTGGATCAGTAATTGATGTTTTAGACTCAATATAGACTGAAACAAGTGGAAAAGGAGACATCTGTATATAATGGTTTCAGTGGGTTGTACTGTTTTGTGATATAATACAAAGTTACCTATTTCAAAAAAAATAAAAATGCACAATCTTCCCAAGAGAAAGAAAGAATTTTTCCATTCTTAAAGGGATACAATAAGATCTATAACAGTTTCAACGTCACTAACAAAGTTCTATTTGCACCAAAAATATAACAAAAGTAAACAACCCATTCAGATCTTCTGAATGGAAATTCCTCTATCTTCGAAGCATCCAGCCTTTCACTCCCTCCACAAAGCACAAAGCTGTATGTGCTTTGCAGACTAAAAAGCTGCATTTGCTTTGCAGACTAACGAAAAGAAGGCATAGTTCTTCAGCTCTGTAAAGAAACTTACCATATTATCTACGAGCAAACAACCCATGCAGGGAGCCAGCAACACCACTTTTTTTTCCCTGTGATAGAGAAATAGAAGCACTGGCTTGAGAGATGTATTTCCTGTGATTTTAGCTGCAATAATACAAGTCATATTACTGACCTTTTCACTTTTAAACAGGTCCTCGGCAATTGTTTCCATCTGTTTTCTTTTTTTCTCTTCTTTAATAGATTCAGCAACATCCTCATTCTTACACTCAGATTCTCTGCCATCATGATCACAGATCAACATCAAAGTCTGATATGTAATACAGACTATAAACAAACCAGAGATAGACTTAGCTGCTTACTGGTATGGATGCTTGGAGAATGGAATGAAGATTGCAAAGCTATTCTGGGATGGAGCATTTGCCTATAAAATTAGGTCAAAAGAACAGCAAAAATTGGCATTTAGAGTATAGCATAATAATCAAATCCACTGACCAAAGAAGAAGAGGAACCAAACTGAAAGTGAAGATGCATCAATTTTAGAATTGCAATTCATGGACAGAACTTAATGTACTTTACAGAAGCAATAAAAGTTACATAGAACTTTCGAAAGCAAAAAAAATTTTTAGTAAGGATCTTCACTAACCAATATTATGACTACAAAAACTGATATGCTTCCTGGACTATCAATCAAATCAAACCTAGAATTTTACTGAACCAACTGCATATTAGACAAGTAAAACAGACATATGGATCGTCATCATAGTCTATATCAGACTTTTCAGCACCAATTTAGACAGAACAGGACAAGATCAAGCTGAAATTGCTAGCTGAACTCTGATGCTGATGGAAGTCTAATATTTCAGCAACAAAGGAAAGGCATGCTAAAGAAGAAAGTGAAGTGGGAATTTTTCATTCTCTGTTATGAATATACTTCATATAAGACATTGCAATAGATGCAAACCTTACGGAAGCGCTTAAAATTTGTAACTCCACCATTTGATGAAGAAAAGACTGGTAATGACATGATAGAATCTCTAACAATTAAATCTTGGCTATATATGATATCCAACTTCCCATTTTCCCGCTGATCCGTGATATCTTCTTTTACCACTGTATTATCACTTTTGACGCCTAAGCGCCTGATGTAACCACCTTCAGGGTCATGGATGGTAGCATCATCATGTGGTATGTGACCTCCATCGTGTTTAATATGTTTTGTTGAACTGGGAGATGTGTCCCTCGTGGATACCTTATCCCTAGGCATCACTATTTGAACAGTACACTTATCTTCGTTGTGATATTCAACAGATTCTAACTTGTGTATAGAAGTTGTTCCCTTGCTGTCATGCTCTGAAGATTCTATTGAACAGAAAGCAGCAGCGATGTGATCTGATTTTGTACTTTCTGTTTCGGCATCTGAGTCTGCAACCACTGTCTCATCTGTGGAGCATGAAGAGGTAACGAATACTGCAGAGGACAACTATTTAGTAAAGAACATAGGATAAAATTGGCAGAGAACATACATTCATAACAATGCACATCTTATCAGCATATGAGATAAAATTGGCAGAACACATAGATTCATAATAATGCACATCTTATCAGCACCAGGTTGAACCAGAATGTCCTGATAAAGACTTCAATGAATTTCTCACTGCTCTTGTAACCTTTTTGCATCTTCTATATTATTTGCACAAAAGGATTTCTGCCTGTTATGATATATCCTACCTACTTCATCAAAACAAATGAATTCTACTCGTGTACTTCTTGAAGTCAGAAAAGTAAAACAAGTTATCCAGTATACACGCATCAAGCATATCTACAAGCAATTTATTTGTGTAAGAAACTTCTTGGATCCATTTTGAGCAAATGGTACACAAAGCAGGGATTTTGTAAATTATTAAAAAACTTATAGTGAAAAGAAAAACTGTTGCATTTTTATTTACTATATCAATCAAAGCTAGCTTACAAAGGTACTTTTTCATTTGGAGAAAATAAGGCAACTGCTTCAAGAATCAATTGTCGAAAGACATTACTAACTGCAAGATCAGTGACCAATTACCATGGTCATGAGTAGCCAGTTTCTATCTATCTAAAGGGAATCCGTAAGTCGCAACTAATAATGAATCATCCCCCAGTTAAAAATCGACTCAACCAGCATTAAACAAGATGGTGCAAGATTTTATGAGAAATTCTATTGCACGATTAGTTGACCTTATCAACCAGTCCAAAGCCACACTCTTAAAACCTCTTGGCTAGTCTAACAAGCAATTTTTATTTTCCTTTGCACAACAGTAGGCACAGATGCACAGTGATAAATGACCTGATCCTTGACCACCTCAAATAATCATCATGAGGTTTTTTACTTTTATTACCACAGACCAGACTTCAAAATGGCGATCCACTGCAAGTTAGAGCCTTAGAGGTCCATATCTGAGCATGAAATTAGTAAATTCAATACATATCATGTTTTGCAATTTGAATCTGCTGGTAAAAGTTTCAAACCAAAATTTAAAGGGGGAAAGAGATTGGAAAGGAGGAAAGTGAACATGAGTGAGCAAAGACATGAATGGAGAAAATAGAAATTTATGTACATAGAAAGTCAATTGTTATGTCGTGTGCAAGGAAAGAAATGAATTCTAAACTTATACTACACTCACCCGGTGGGGATGTGATAAGAATAGGATCAAGATATCCGGATAGAACCGCAGAAACCAGATCTATTTCACTCACCCAAGGCAAGGAACTTTGGTTAGAAAAAGGCTTAAAGTTGTTTGATCCTGCTGGAACTACACATACCACACGGTCATTTCCATTTTTCTCCGAGACCTAAAAGCAGATGAAATGAGTTAGTAAGTTTAAACATTACTACGTACACAATCTTCTGTGGCTCAATAGTATATACCTTGTATGCAAAACCATGAGCACCCCATGAAACCCCACCACACAAAATAGAAAAGAAAGAGAAGTTGAAACTTAGCAAGGAAATGCAAAGGTGCGATTCAACTCAATCTAGACTCATGCAGTTTATTTGGAGTTGTATGAATCCAAAATCTCATCCGTCTATGTCTAGCCATTTCCATAGTATGCCATGCTCGTTCTCTCTCTTTTTGGATAAGGACCTCTTCTCTTTTATGCCTTCACTTCTAACTTAATTTGTCATTCCGTTAACCTTTTTCACTTATCCACTAAGAATATGGAATCAACTCAAGAAAATTACCACCGCTTTGCTGACTGTTGAGTACACCTTTATATACTACACTCAAAAGTAATATATATTCTGGCACAAGTGAAAAATGTGCAGTTTACCAGTCCAATGAAAAAAGAGAAAAGGATAACAAGGGTGCACTTAAGTGAGTGACAGTTTTTAATATGCTGGTTTAGGCAATTTGCATCTTCAAAATGCTTTCCCGTTTTGCATTCTCCCCCCTTCCAACAAGCATTTCGATTTATGAACTTGACCCCCAATCCATTAGGAAATACATCATTCAAGAGGTTGTGCCATGTACCTTTTCAAACATGCTAGGAGTTACCAAATTAGTTCAATCTTAAAGGGTGAGCTATACAGAAGATGCAGAGAGGAAGACCAAGGAAAAGGGGGAAGGGAGAGCAGCCAACAATAACATAGGCCATTAGGACAAACCATTTCAGAAGAAGAAATGTTGGCACCCCCAACTTCCAGTAAGGACTGCAACCTGCCCTCAAATTTATACTGCAAAGGAAGTGGAAAAAGCTATCTCAGTCTAGCACAAATATCTAAGTAATTCTCAAACAAGTCATCTTGCATGACTTGCTTGATGTAATGCAAAGGAGTAGCAGCAAAAACTAAGAAAACAATCACCTTGTTTTCTGGTTCCAGCAAAAAAGCATATCCTTTCAAACAACACTCCCGAGACTGAGGATCTACCACTTTCACGGAAACTCCTTCCACCATCAACTTTGGTGCATGACTGGGTAACACGGCACAACTAATCTTCTTAGCATACAAAAGAGAAATGTTGTACATGCTATTTCAGACCAGCAAAGCATAATGTGATTAATCTTAATACAGTACTTACGAACAGTGGCTTGGAATATCGGTGCAAATATTTTTTCCTGCAATTAGCTGAAATTCACAGTCAACCAATTAAAAAATTCTCAGATCTCAAGTTCGAATGGAAAAAATAAATAAACAAAAGGAAAATTACTTTCTTCATGCTTGGATACTGTAAAAGCATGATGCAACAAATCGAAGAGCTAAGGGCTAAGTTCATTTTTCTTCTGTTTTCAGAATGAGTAAAGAGTATCCATTTCAACAACTCGGAAAAGGAAGTTATGAGCTCAAAATTACAAAAGGTACAAAGATGTAGGTCCCTTATCAAAGAGTAAGGAGCCACAAAATCCACGAAAATCTTATTAAGGTGCAACAGAAAGCTGAACAAATTCCTCCAAAGAATATATGGACTCTCTTCTAGATAACCCATATAATGCATAATCCTTATTACCCATATGATGCAGAAAGATAATATTTTACATCCTTTCTCAAAACAAAACAAAAAATAAAAATCAGGCCACTTTTGTACTTCTTCTCAATGTAAGTCCCTTTTCAAAGGGTAGGGAGCCACAAATCCAAGAAAACATTTACATCATGTACGCTTGTTAAGCTGCACCAGAAAACTGAAACTGTAAACTAAAGTTTTGCAAGCTATGTAGGGAATTCTTAATTCCTTCAATGAATCTTTGGCTTCTTAACCAACATAATGCAAAGAGATAGTATTTCAGACCACACTCGTGCTCCTTCTCGATTTCCTCCTTTCTACAAGAATAGGAAAAGTAGTCTATTATAGCACGGCACAATAACTAACAATTTTCCTGATGCAGAGGGGACAGATGATTATCTGATGTTATGGAACATCACAGAAAGAAAAGCATAATGCTATCATTGATTATATCACTGCAATTATGAAGTCCACGCATAATGATACCCGCCTGTTTGTGTTTGGATCCCTCTGGAAGATTGAAAAACTATCTCAAATCTTCAGAATAACGAAGCAAAAGATTTGACATAATGTAAGGTAGGAAAAGCACAATCATGAAACAGCTAAATCATATTCCTCACATTAGTAAATCTATGTGTAAGGATTGTCATGCGTATACATTCGGTTACAGTATCACCACTTTGAACTACAGTTGCGTATCTAGATATCAGCTACTCTAAATGCAAATAGACATGTTTGTTGGCAAATTATACTTGCAAAATCTTAGGTGATTTATACAAAGAATACCTCGACCCAGCTATATTGAACCAAGGGTCTTCTAGCGACAATAGCATCAATCAGGTCATCACTCAGTGGAAAGGAGTCATCTACAAGCACATGTGAGCAGTCCAAACTCCACTTCTTAGTTATACTTGCACCTGCAAGGAGATTGATAGTAATAGGAATATGACATCCTCTGAGCATACAAATACATCTAATGAAAAGAATTGAGATTATAATATAATCTAGGTATTCCCTCTATAACAGCCTAACAGGTTCCTTGTGCTTTTGCAACTGTAGACTACTATGATTGTGGCATCCTAAAATGCATGAAAGCATTCAAGATACTTTCTGTGCTTGTAAGCACAAGCATTTACTCTTTTTGATAATATATAGGTATTTATTCTTTTAAATATAACTGCAGTCTACAGTAAATCAAGTACCAAATCCGGTCTCTAGGGTTATGTATGAGGACATATTTTGATACTCTTGCAGTTCTTGGTCCTTTTGACCACAACACCAATAGAAAATAGGTACAAAAATAATTAGTTGTATTTGTCACTTAACCACAATTTGTGCATCAAAGACTAATATGATTCCCATCACATCTTTATTTTATTTTTGGCTTCATCATTTTTTCCACCGGATAGGAAACAATGGCTTAAAATTAGCAGAGTAAAAAAATTAAACAAGATCAAGAATTCATCAGATCACACTGGTAATATTATAAGTAGCCTGAAACACAAAAGTGCATAAACTATTTGAACATATATTTATGTACATAGCATAAATGATCACTCACCTAGTGATGAAACCTTCTTTGTAATAAGTTGATTTGTCTTTGAATGCTTCGGGGAGCAAATGAAAAATATAAATGACACGTAAGAGAATCTGTTTGATGAATGTCATCACATCAATATGTTGCTCAATAGGATTGATGGTCAACTAACAAAAGGTACTATATAGGAGGTAAGAGTCACAACATGTAACTTCAATCACCTGTAAGTTGCATTACCAGTTCCAAATGAAACTAGATCGCCATCCTTGAGCATCGTTTCTTTATTTGGAAACTCGTGAACTTTCTCCTTCGAATCCAGATTCTTGTTGAGGAATGTGCCATACTTTGAGCAGTCTCTTACACGTACTTTAGACAGAATATTTGAGGGTTTCTTCAACGACTGATCCAAAGAAATCATCTCATCTACTAAAATCTCTGCATGTATCCTTGAAACTCCTTTATCCTTGTTGACAATGACATCACATCCTGTGAAACAATACATTTAAGGGAAGTCCATGACAGAAGTAATGTGGGTCTAAGTAGGGAAGAAGATAAAAATAAATATTAATAAAATTTTGACACATGTCACTTAAATAATACATCTGATGCAAAAATTCTTGTTCGCGCGCGTCATTAGCTGGTAAAAAAATATGCATGCCAACTGAGCAAGCGCGGTGTGTAAAAATTTTCCTGTGAAGGAGGAGTGTGTCTTGAAGGAATTTCGTTACAAGTTAAAGGAAAAGTATGTTTTAAGCCTAATTACAACAGACCATCGGCAAACCAATTATGGCATGTTAAATGCTCTATTGTCATGACCCACGACTTGGACTGAAGGCAGATCACATCAGAAATTGTGACATCTAAGTCATCTCATCAACAAGATTAATCAAAAAGGAAGCAGTGACAGCGCGAGTAACCAAGCTAAGAGAGGAAACTCAAAAGTTACGCCTTGTAAGGAATTAGAAAACATATCAAGAAAATTTTATGAGAGATTTTATGAGAGTGCATAATTGAGAAGATTACCTTTTCGACCCACTTTATATGTACCTTTGTTGAAGAAATAGTAACTATCTTCACCTGTCGCATATACAACGAGCAGTGTATTAGCGATTGATAGTAGCAAAGTTAATAAGATGATAAATCAGCCAGAATTCTAGTCTAAAATGAAACCAACAGAAGTCATTAGCAAAATGTGATCAATAAAAGCCATGAACGACTTGCTTCAACTTTCAACATTAGTAAAACTAGTTCATACGTGTTGTAACTATAACTAACACAATTGATTGTTCGCGCATATGTTTATTCATGGGACATAAGTCCTCAATCAATTGTGCCTCAAAGCCCAATTAGTAGGGTCTAAAAGCTATATGGATCTATATATCCATCTTGCTTTATCTAGCCACATTCGGTTTCAATACTACAAAATGAATTTGTCTTTATATATGGTGGTCCCCAGACCAACATGCGCACACCTCAAAAAGTAGAGTCTACTAGGTACCTAATACCTCCCAATGGCACAGGTACCACATAACTCTGCCACTTAGACAGTAAAATATAAATCATGTAACCTCGTCTGCCACTAGTAGTATTTGAATCTGATCTCCCATGGTTTTCATATCAATTAATTGATTGTTATGCCAAAACACCTACGTGTAATTTGTCTTTTAAGGCAAACTTGGAGGTTCTCTAAACCTAGTGTTTCTATAAATCATCCTACACTAAAATACAAGTCTCTACTCAGACCAAACCTAATATAGGCATAATAACAGAAACAAAGAGGGATAAATAATTGCTTTCTTGATTAATAATTAATATCAATCCTAAAAGTGACACTTAGTACCATTGCTTTCTTGATTACTAGGTCAAGTGAATTTTTAGTATCATTGCTTTCTTGGTTACTAGGTCAAGTGAACTTTTAGTATCATTGCTTTCTTGGTTACTAGGTCAAGTGTAATTTTTAAGGAAAGAAAAAACAAGTAGAGAGAAGCCTGTATAGAACCTGGAAGAGGATCAATAGGAAAAAGGCCCCAAACCATTTTCTTGATTTTCTTTTTTATTTTCAAGATTGTACACCAAGATGAGCCGTCGATGGAGCTTTGCCCGCCGATTTCTTCTCCGGCACCAGAGCTTTTTTCTCAGTATAGAAAAAGAAAATCGGAGTATTTCAAGAAAGTTGAGTGCCTTTGATGGAGAAAAAGAAATAAAAAAGGGGTCACGTATTTATAGTGTACGAAAAAAGAAACAAAAGCAATTATTATTTCAGTGTTTTTTTAATGTGATATATACCAATAACATATCTGTATAAAAATTATTTGCAAAATAAGTAATAGAGTGAAAATGGTATTACTTCTTAATAATTTTTTAGACATCTTATCAAATTTAAAACATTAATGTGAGTGTTCAAATATTATGATCATTACATTTAAACTTTTAATTATTATTTCAATGTTTTTTTAATCTTGCTTTTTAATAGTCTTGATTGTGATTACTAATCATTTTGTATCAAACTAATATCTTAACATCTTGCTAATCAATATATTGTACACATATCTCATGTATATTTTCATTAGTATTGGTGATTGTTTATTCGGTGTTTGATGCAGTGTGTGTTAGAAAATTGAACTAATAGTTAAAAATATACTTAAATTATTATTTTCATAAAATTTATATTTGAACTGTTTTCTTGTTTCGTTTACCTACTTAAATTAACACCCTTTTTATATTAAAATACTCGTAATGATTACTTGCTTATATATTTGATACATGTTTCATTTAAAAAGTGCCAGGTAACATTTCACATGGTTAATTTTGTTCATCTAGCCTAACTAGGACATTCATAGTAATTTTATTTAATTAAATGGATAGAGATTAAGAAGGGTTGGAAATCAAGATCAAAGTTCAAAAATTAGAATTAAATGGGTAAAAAGCATTAAATTTTAACTTTTACCCACTTTAACTTTCAATTTCAACATAGATCATCGTTTAGCTTTTGATTAAGATTTTTTTTATATAAAAAAAAATAGGTTTCTATAGAATTTTAAGATTTTGTAAATTATATAATTCGTTGTGGAATTCAATAAAATATTAGGATTTATTGTGAAATTGTATAAATAAATTAAAGGGTCAATTTGCTATTATAAATTCCATGGGAAATCAATTTTTTTTTATGGATTTTCAACACTTGTTATCAATTGATTTTCAATATTTAGACAATTTATATCTAGATATGTTTGAATACAAGTTGATCCATAATTTAGTTAAATATAGAGAATGTATATACGGTATATAGTTGAAATATGAAACTTCCTAAAAAAAATATAAATTTTTTGCCAAATTTTATTTATCTTTTATTAAAATACAAAAAAGTTTGCTCTAATATACTTTTTTTGTTGTTCTTTTTAGTTCTTTGTTCCAACACTCGTTGTCAATGGATATTTAATATTTAGACAATTCAATGTCGAAATGTGTTTTAATATTAGCTAGATTGATAATGTATATTTGAAATATAAAATTCTTTAAAAAGAAATTAATAATTTTTTGTCGAAGAGACTTTATTTATTATTTTTAAAATTTTATTTATCTTTATTAAAATTCAAAAAGGTTTGCTCTAATATACTCTTTTTGTTGTTCTTTTTAATGCTTTGTTCCAAACTACAGTTCTTATTAGTTGGACAAATAAATTTGCTTAAAAAAAGAGAAGGAAATTGCAATTTGTTTTCACTTGAACCATGCTGACCCATCTCCTCCAAAAACTAAACCATAAACCACGCACCACCGTCCTCCTCCGCCGGAAAACCACCTCAGCTGAATACGTAGCCTCAAGAAACCGAGACCCCACATTCGAAAAACTCATGGACAAGTACAAAAACCTCTTCAAAGTAATCGCAATTCAAGACCTCATCCTCGGTACAACCACCAACGCCGCCGCACCTCCCGCCGTCTCCCTCGATTTCCTCAACCGCCTTTCCCAGCGACTCCATCTCAACCGCGGTGCCACCCATTTCCTCCGTAAGTACCCCCACATCTTTAACATTTTCCACCACCCTATCAAATTACAACCTTATTGTACACTGACGGAAACCGCCCTCAAAATCACCCAACAAGAGGCTACAGCTATCAATGCTACTTTACCACTTGTAATAACTCGTTTGGTGCGTTTATTGTCGATGTCAGTGACTAAATCATTGCCCCTTAGAGCCATTTTCAAGGTTTTTAGGGAACTTGGGTTGCCTGATGATTTTGAGGAAAGTGTAATCTTCAAAAAATCTGATCTTTTTGCACTTGTTGATAGTGATAATGAACCGAACACTCATATGTTGAAACTTGTCGGGGATATACCAAAGGGGGAGTTAGTGGCTGCTGTTGATAATTGGAGGGTAGTGGAATGTTGTAAAGAGGATTGTGGGGTTGATAGGAATGAGATTTTGTTTAGTTTTAAGCATAGTTATCCACCAGGGATGAAGTTGAAGAGGAATTTTAAGGCAAAGGTTAAAGAATGGCAACAGTTGAAGTATGTGGGGCCGTATGAGGCTGTGGAGATTGGAAAGAAGAGGAAAAATAAGATTGGGATGATGGAAATGGAGAAGAGGGCAGTTGGTATTGTACACGAGTTTTTGAGTTTGACAGTTGAGAAAATGGTTGAGGTAGAGAAGATTAGTCATTTTAGGAAGTGGTTTGGGATTGATTTGAATGTAAGGGACTTGTTTTTGGATCATCCAGGGATATTTTATCTTTCGACGAAAGGGTATAGGCATACAGTTTTTTTGAGGGAGACTTATGAAAGAGGATGCTTGATTGAACCAAATCCAGTGTATGAGGCTAGGAGGAAACTTCTTGATCTTGTTATTTTGGGACGGCGAGGGTCATCTAGAGGTCATTCTGAGCCAACAGGTGTGAGCCAGGGGGAAGATGGTTTCACTGAGGAGGTGAAGACTGATTCAGATGAAGATTAGTTTACCTATAGCTTGCATCCGTACCATAAATGCAGGATGCTTTGCAATTGCTAAAGGCCTGATGGAAAGGATCACAGAAGTCAAGAGGCATGAACAAATTCTTAGCAAATGAAATTGGAGGTAAGGATTGAGAGCACAAGTTATATATTGTTCATTTTATCAGGTAGTTTTGAAAGCCTTTCATTCAAAAGCACAACCATTGCTTTCACTTTACTTTTAGATGGACCACGACATTCTAGTCCGTGACATTTCAGTATGTTGTCGCCCAATCAATCAACTATGCCTCAATTACAAGCTACTAGTTAAGATTGGCTATATTAGTCGTCTATATCCATTCAACTCTCCTCAGGGCTCAGACTCATTTCATTACAATCTTTCAGAAAGAGCACATGTTTTTATACTATCAAAAAATTGAACTCCCTCTTTTCCTGACTTCTCAACATATCTTATAGAGGCAGAAACAAGTTAAATATATCTCATGGCTCTAAACGGTAATATCATCTGTTTATTATCAAGAAAGCTAATCTTACCACTTGAGGTCTTTCTAACTTAGTGAAAACCAATGCAAAGCAAAGACTCGTATGCACATGAAACACATCATGCATGTATCTGAAACTAAGGTCAAAGACTTAATGTTTAGCGACCTTTCAACTAATATAGTGGGATGGTAGGTTGGCTGATCTGTGAGAGTTTGCATATATAGCCAGTTCACGTTGGAAGACAAATCAAGTATTATCTGATGTTATATCCATGTGCCACCTTTCATTGACAGAACAGTCGTAGCAGTCATGTCTTGATTTTTCCATGTTGAAAAAAAGCTATAAGCTGTATATCTGGTTTATTGATTTTGTCTTATTGTTAACCTTCAGGGAGATGGGTCATGTGTAACATTCAAATTGTTGTCAGCGGGAGTGAATTATCTGCCAATTAGCATAGAGATCTGCCTCTGAGGAAAAGGCAGAGTCTCCTTTTACAATTATAACAGTGATGTATGACGGATGACCAGTGCAAGTGAGTGTTTGGTTGATAACTTAAGAGAGTTGTTTTTTCATTAGTATTTGTGATCTTTGGCCGAAGCACAGGCTGTAATGTTGCAGTGTCCTGTTTGCTGAACTTTGCGCGACTCTTTTCAGTTTGTTGCAAATCTACTTTGCCAATGTAGATACCAGCTCCACTTGTAAATGCTGGAAGAAGTTGTTGTGAAGGTGGGAAAGCCAGCGAAGGGGATCTGAGCATTCAGATGGATGCTTGAATTCAGTTTCTAAAATGTAGACAGGACAAGTGTCATTGTGTATCTCACTTTGCTCACAAAATAATCACTGTTACTTAGGTGTTAATCTCTGCAAGTCGTGTTGTACTTTACTCACAAATCCCACAAATTTAGTAGAGACAAAAAACCTTAGTTGTTTTTGCCCATCTGCCCAAGTGTTGTTTGATAGAATTACCCAGTCTCCTTGCTGGCAGGAGATAGCAGGTACCAAGTGAAATAGTCGAGATGCAATCTGGATACCACGTTTATTGAAAAAAAGAAACTCTTGTGGATCCTTCATTCATCCTTATGTATGAGTTTAGTCAGACGAGTGAGTTGAAAGCTGATATTAGTTGAAGAAGAATGTAAACTAGATTTTTGGAATTTGGTTTGAAATAATGCAACATTTGATATTAAATGATATTCCACTCTTCCTCCATTCCCTTTTCATACCATGCTTTAAATTCCTGAAATCAAACCACCACAGAATGCATGCTGTTTCTTAGGATATCAAATATAGTTTAAAGCTGCTTTTTGGTCCACAGATTAATCAGTTCTATTATTTTACCAATCCACCTCAATGCCAAAAAAAAAAAAAGTAAAGAACAATGGGCACTATATGAGTTCATTTTTCTTGGCATTATAGGAGTATGTTTTTAATTGAGCACTTGTTAATGCAGGATCTTCACCTTATGGTGAGGTGACAGTTCATTGAGCCCCCCCCCCCCCTTCAGGATCAATGATGCTTCTTTTGCATCAGAAAAGTTTCACCAAAACCCAAAGGAGTATATAGATAACGACAAGCATAGAGACATGAGAGTCACTAGCAAGTGTGTCACCTTAATTTCTTTTACTACACAAACATTTTTAGTGCTTTTACATGATATTGGTGAAGATCATTACAAAATGCCTAATGGCTTTTAAAATTTCCAATAGTAGTTTAAACATAAGCCAAGAACCAACCCTTCATCTCATCCTATGTCAAAAACCAGTCCCCATTTCACCAAATCCTCTTTGTTTTCGACTCGAACTATATATACATTTACAAGAAAATCACTTGTTACTAGATTTGAATCGCTGAATTTTCTGAAGACATGCCTGAGCCCTCTCCATAACAACATCAATCCTACTCCTCTTGCTACATCCTACAGTATCCTGTCCCACCCTTTGCAGCTTCTTCTTGGGTTCTTCTTTACTACCAAAGCTTCCATTTTTCCTCTTCCTGTTACTTGATGACTCTATACAAACCCCCAAAAACAACAAACTCAACATCAGCACATAAAACTAACTAGACAAACAGAGACAAAAGAAATTACCTTGAGTATCAACATAGGAGGAAGAAGGAAGAGTGTCAGAGTAGTGAGATTCAAGAAAAGATATGAAGGATCTTAATTCCAACTTGAGATATTCAAATTTGTTAGGATGCTGAGTTTCTAAAATTTCAAGTTCTTTTTTTGCTTCTTCCATTTTTATTCGTTTCCAGGAAATGGAAATGGAAAGACAGATGAAGAGGAAATACCGGAAAGTTCGAATGCATTAATAAATGGGACTGGAGTGGACTATTTTTTCAAGCTTTGATTTTAAAATTCCAACTCCTCCTACAGTGTCAACTAGCCATAAAGCAAGACATGAAAAGTTTCTTTGTCCGTTTCTCGATATTATAAACGCTTCTTCGTCTACCTACTATTGATTCAAATCTGTTTGATGAAATTTTAAATATTTATCTTCAAAAATAATTGAAGTACTAAAAGAACCAGTTTTTGAATTCTTGCAAAACTTAGTAAAATGTATGTACAAACATAGTTTTAAACGGTAAAGTTTTTCAGTTTTAACTTTAAAATGTATGGTCAAACGGGAGTTAAATATATTGTGTTTGTTATAATAAAGTATTAAAGTTTTAGATAACAAGGGAATAAGAATTTTTATCAAGAGAGTTCACAATAGAAATAATTAAACACGTGGAAAAGATAATGAGTTCAACATTTATTAATAAATACCTAAAAAGTAATTTCATTCTTAAATATATACACATTGTAATTTTTTGTCAAAAAAAAATCAGATGAACCTCCTTACTCCCACATAGCTCCACCCGAGGTTTTAGATACTTTATCTGTTTCAATTTTATTTGTTCAATATATGTTTTTCCTTTTTGAAAAATATTTTTTCAAAAAACAAATTTCTTAAAAACAATAATAAAAAAAATTCATTACTAAAATAAGAAAAATAAGTATTATAAATGGCACCTCATACCATCCCCACTCACCTATAGCGCCAACACCCTACACTCACCCTCCACACCCATAGTATTCTGCATATATATATACAAATTCTTTTAAAATAATATTTTCTTATTTATTTATAAATATAAAAAATAAGTAAAAAGACTCACTTATTTTCCTTGAAACGCATTTGTTAAAAAGAATTTCATATAAGATAGTTTTCATACCAATACACGCCCTAAATCAGTTTTATTCGTCAATCAAGTGCTTAATAATAATCGAAGAGACAAAGCAAATGGTTAAAAGGTTTCTTTATCCATTAGAAACTCTAAACTCTAAATTACTTATTTTTCCATCCTAAGAAAATATACTTAGTTACAATAGTGTATGTCTCGCAACTCGCAAAGTGTTTGGGATGATGCATAGACGTTTCCTAAACATATGTTATTATTTACAATATTTGATTGATTATGAAATTTATATTATTATATACTGTAATAATTTGATTTATATAATATTTATTTGTGACTGAGATTTGAGAATATTAAAATAATGGTTAAAAAAAAGAGCAAACATCATATCAAAATTGGATCGTGAATAATTTAATGAATTTAATTTCTTTAAAATTAAATAGTCTCACATGCTTTATAATGTCTAAAAATACTATGTTTTCCACTAGAATAAATAATTATATATTTAGAAGACACTAGGATTTCATGTAAAACTATTTGAACTTTTCTTGCTTCTTTTTTAACCAAAAGTTCATGTAAAAGTGCCCACTAGAATTTGTCCGAACAATAGACCACAATTTTCTCTCCAAGTGTATGGTTAAACTGATATAATGTCTGGTAATTATAAATTAAGATATGTTTCTTCTCTATTTTCCATCACATCATATCCTAACATATATAAGCCTGAGTCATCATTTACTCTAGACCCTTCATGAATAACCAAGTACATACTTGATACTACCAAATATATATCACAAAATCTAAGCAAAAATAAAATAAAATATATATATATATATATATGACAAACATAATTCCAAACAAAATAGTCCCCTTCATATCCTATATAACTAACTATATTGTTACATTCTTACTAACTCTCCATCCAAAGTTGTCAACTACCTTCAACTTCCCAAACTGCAATACATAGTTCATAAACACAAAAAGCCTAAGTTGAGGAAAATAAAATGTCTACTGCTCTTTCTTTGTCTGTCTCTCAGTTCCCCCTATGCAAATCCCAAGACTTTTCCAAGGATACTTACAATCCTAAAATCTCCAACAAAGAAACCTCATGTCAGAAAACACATTCAGACACCAGAATAAACAGGAGGAAGCTGTTGAGTACTAGTGGTATGAGCCTTGTAGCAGGGACTTTGTCTAAGCCAGCAAGAGCTGAGACTGAAGCATCAGTTGAGGTAACTTCAAGTAGAATGTCATATTCAAGATTCTTGGATTACTTGAATCAAGGTGCTGTCAAGAAAGTTGATTTCTTTGGGAACAGTGCTGTTGCTGAGATATTGATCAATCCTGCTCTTAACAAAGTCCAGAGAGTTAAAATTCAGTTGCCAGGATTGCCACCAGAACTGGTGAGAAAACTTAAAGACAAGAATGTAGATTTTGCTGCTCATCTCCCTGAAATGAATGTAATTGGACCACTTCTTGATTTACTTGGGAACTTAGCTTTTCCCTTGATAATGCTTGGCTATTTGCTGTTGAGAAGTTCTTCAAATACCCCTGGAGGTCCAAACTTGCCTTTTGGATTAGGAAGGTATGCTGGACTGGAAACTTAAAAAAACATGATCAAGATTGAACTTTATGTCTAATGGATTGATATTCTTAACTTGTTTGTGGACAATGCAGGAGCAAAGCCAAATTCCAGATGGAACCAAATACAGGAGTAACATTTGATGATGTGGCTGGAGTTAATGAAGCAAAACAAGATTTTCAAGAGATTGTTGAGTTCTTGAAGACTCCAGAGAAGTTTGCTGCAGTTGGAGCAAAGATACCAAAGGGATTTCTCTTAGTAGGGCCACCAGGGACAGGGAAGACATTGCTGGCTAAGGCGATTGCCGGAGAAGCAGGGGTGCCATTCTTTTCTCTCTCTGGCTCAGAGTTCATTGAGATGTTTGTTGGCGTGGGAGCTTCTAGAGTTAGGGACTTATTCAACAAGGCGAAACAAAATTCGCCTTGCATAATTTTTATTGATGAAATTGATGCTGTTGGGAGGCAGAGAGGAACTGGTATTGGTGGAGGAAATGATGAAAGAGAGCAGACACTGAACCAACTTCTTACTGAAATGGATGGTTTTACTGGAAACACGGGAGTCATTGTCATTGCTGCTACTAATAGACCTGAAATTCTTGATCAAGCTTTGCTTAGACCTGGAAGGTTTGATAGACAGGTAAGAAATGAGTTTTTTTTTATGTAAAATTCCCCAAAAGATCAGAGTGTCCAGGATACACTTCACTAATATTGATATTACATCTATATTGTAATTCAATAGGTAACTGTTGGACTGCCTGATATAAGAGGAAGAGAAGAAATATTGAAGGTTCACAGTAACAACAAAAAACTTGACAAAGATGTGTCTCTAAGTGTTATTGCAATGAGAACACCAGGATTCAGTGGTGCAGATCTTGCAAACCTGATGAATGAAGCTGCCATTCTAGCTGGAAGGAGAGGAAAAGATAAGATTACCTCAAAAGAGATAGATGATTCCATCGATAGAATTGTCGCTGGAATGGAAGGGACTACGATGACAGATGGAAAGAACAAGATCCTGGTGGCATACCATGAGGTTGGACATGCTGTCTGCGCGTAAGTCAGCAATTACTTCTTGCCCCCTTAATTGTTCTGTGGTTTGTTTTTCAACTAACATTAGGTGTTCAATAGGCCATGCCCTTAAATAAGGTGTCTAAATGAAATAACCGGACAAGTTTAGGAGTGAGTTCTTGTAATCAAAAGACAAGGTACTAAGAGTGAGTTCTTGTGCTTGTAGGACATTGACCCCTGGCCATGATGCAGTACAGAAAGTCACACTGATCCCAAGAGGGCAAGCTCGCGGTCTTACATGGTTCATTCCTGGTGAAGATCCAACCTTAATCTCCAAGAAGCAACTCTTTGCTAGAATAGTTGGAGGCTTAGGAGGTAGAGCAGCAGAGGAAATAATTTTTGGTGAACCAGAAATTACTACTGGTGCAGCAGCAGACTTGCAACAAATAACTCAAATAGCAAGACAGGTATTCCCTTTAGCACATTTTTTTGTTGCACCAAATAATAAAGAAAACAATATAGTCGAATACTAACAAGTTTTAACTTGTCAATGTTCGTAACCTGGACAGATGGTTACAATGTTTGGTATGTCTGAGATTGGACCATGGGCGTTAACAGATCCAGCAGCACAAAGTGGCGATGTGGTGCTTAGAATGCTGGCAAGGAATCAAATGTCAGAGAAACTAGCAGAAGACATTGATGAATCTGTAAGGCACATAATTGAGAGAGCATATGAAATTGCGAAGAACCACATAAGGAACAACAGGGAGGCAATCGACAAATTAGTGGATGTGCTGCTGGAAAAGGAGACCCTTACAGGAGATGAGTTTAGAGCTGTACTCTCAGAATTCACTGATATCCCATCAGCTAACATAAACAGAAAACCAATTAGAGAACTGATTGAGGCATAGGTGAAATTACTTCCAATGTACAGCTGCAGAAACTAAATACCTTCACAAGATTTTACATGTTTAATGTAGTGCAGAAAGCATGATCAATGTAATATAAATATATAATCTTCATCAACTTTGTGTATACAGATCTATCCTTTTCATAAAGCATTTCCGGACAGATGGACATCAAGTATAGGAAAAGTAATCATCATAATACTTGAAAGACATCCACTGTAATGAAACAAACCCGAGCTAGTGAGGCACTGGATTTCCACTAAAAAATAAGAATGCACTATAACGATTTGAAAAGGAAAATGGAGAAGGGAATACTTGAATTATGGTGTTCGATTTAGCTGATATTGTTAAGAGGAAAATATTTCATTAAAATCATATTCACTAAGTTTTACTCGAGCAAAATAGTTAAAGAACCTTCAAGATTATGCTGAATTGCTGTCTATTTGGACCAGTTTTCTAGACAAAATGTTTGAACAGATAATATCATGTGTGGCTTCCTTCATATCAGCAAAATCAGAGCAATTTTTCATTAGCGTGGACTTTTATGGACCGAAAGGTAAACAAAACGAAGGGAAAATGCAAGACAAATCCCAAACACCATAGGTATATTTGAACATTTTCCTTTTCCTCATTTTGTAATTCTAACTTCTAAGCATACGATTTTGGAACCAGAACAGAGTAGTTTACTATAGATAACCAACAAAGAATTCAGAAAAGAAAAGTCGTAAATCAACTTATAAAATTCAGATAACAGTAACACATACACACCTTTTATACCTGAAAAGCCAAAAGATTATACATATTTGTTCTCTAAAGTTCAAGGACACACAAGATTTTTTTAAAAAAAGGCTATATCATAAGATTAGGTAAAATTATTGGATGATGAGACGTCTGGTGCAAAGGGTACAGTAATATCTGCGTTTAGTCTTGAAATAAAGAGGGACAAAGCAGAATCTCCACTGACTCTCCATGTCCAAGGCTTGAACCATCCCTCCACAGTAAGGACAAGCTCCTGGAGCTGCCTGTCTTTGTAACACCCTCTCATCTTCATCACATACAAACACCAAACACATAGTGACAATAATAACAAAACCAAAGTTTCTAAGGCAAGTCTACTGCAGGCAGACCTTAATTTCAGCTCCAATAGCGTGTATTTAAGTTACAAGATTTGCAGCAAAACTTGTGAGTTTTCTATCTATTGTAGGTGTCTAGTTAACTTGCAGATTGGTAGCTTAGATCACTAGGAAGTAACTGAGATATGGCAGATGAGAGTCACAACGGTGGGGTTGTTGGGATTAAGACAAAGCATATATATTCGAAAAGATAAGGGAATCAGGAAAAAGCTAGAAATATCTGGAAGGGTCTCGAGCAAAAAAACGTGTTGACGTTTTCAAGCTTTTATTTATGCTTCTGGATAACAAATTCTCTTCTTTTTTTATTTTTTATTTTTTATTTTTCTTGGTCTTTCCAACAGTAAGGAAATCAGATATCATCTTTCCAATAAAACAAATACTAATAAAGAAATTTGACACGGGAAAGGAAGAAGCAGCTTTCTGTCCTTGCACATTTTTAACTCAGATAACAATTCCTGTTTCAATTGAGTTGAAATGATTTTTGACAATTGAAGTAGTTGATATGTACACGAACAATTTCATTTCAAATGTGACAATACTAACAGAACAAAAGAAAATGAGAAACACCTACTAGAAGGGAGTTCAAGAATTTAAGAAACTATCGACTCTAGTGTTAGCATTCCTAGACAGAAACTTCATGCAAATAGGCGGTTTCACTCCTACCAAAGCCAGTATTGAACTGGGTAAGGTCCATATTCCATCACCACAAATCAAACCAGAAGCCACAGCAGGCCCAAATGCATCAGCCTTGGCCTTATTAATCTTTGTCCAAACGAACAATATCAAGCTCCCGAGACACATGTCAATAGCAAAGTAGGAGCCAAGATAGAAGGGAATGGCCATCGCCATTGGGAGGGGAATGTACTTTGCCTTGTTCTTTCCCACAAGATCCCTGATGCCATTGATCACAATAGCTCCTATGAAGAATACGTAGCAAAGGGTGAGGCAGTTCTTCGGAAGAGCTGAGAAACCTTCAACTCCAATGATAGACATGTTACGATACACCAGGGCATAAGGGGCAGGATATGCTGAACCTTGGGTACCTAAGTCAGGGAATGCCTTATAGAAGAGCCAAAATACACATGGGGAGATGAGACAACCCATTGCTGTGCCAATAATCTGGCTTATGAACATGGACCGTGGGGAAGCCAATGTCATATAACCAGTCTTAAAGTCCTGTGTTAGGTCAGATGCAGTGGAGACTATGTTCATCATGACGCCACATGCAGCTAGTCCAGCAAGAACCCCTCCATGAGAAGCCCCAGCCCATGCACCAATTGTAAAGATTGCCAACTTTCCGTAGGTGGATGCCAAAGACCAGTCAGTGAGACCACAGCCATAAGCATTGCAGAAGGCTAATACCGGTGCAAAAACATAAATCACGATGATATGGTACCACTTAAGTTGATGGAAAATGTGTGGAAGTGTTATAGTAGAGACGATGGCGATGCCAACATAACCAACTATGGAAACCCATATTGGAATTTGATCCTTGAGGAAAAGCGTTGTTCGTCGCTGGTCATCAAAAGACATGGAAGGCTCTGGAGGAGATGGACGAGCACCAACTGGCAGGACTGCTCCTTCATCTTTACTGCAGAATTGCAAATACAAACCATATAATGTTCGTCCAAATACCTTGCAGAAATTGTAGAGACCATCACCAAGGATCATGGCTATTGCTATGAAGACCTGCAATAGAAGAGAATTATGAGGAAAGTATATTTTAAGAATTGAAACTGTGCTTCATTTTGGTCTGTCTGCTCTAAATGTAAAAGGAAGACATTACCTTATATCCCTGCAAGCCATGAAGGCTGCTGGGGCTCTCATCTGCAGGGAACCAATGACCCTTTCTGTCCTGAATCAGAGGCCACATTATACCCCAAGAAAGGATAGATCCAAGTAGCAAAGATATGTTGATTAGGTAAGGACATATCATCCCTACACCAACATATGTTGCTGAAAAGTCAAAGTAAAACCTGATCGATTCGGAAAAAAAAATGTTAAATAAAGGTAAGCAAAAGTTGAATGGCAAACTATATCATCTCTTTCAATTGCGAGAGAGATGAGAGGAATTGAACCTCTTGACATGTAGAGGTAGTTTGGAATTAGAACCTACTTGTTCTCATATGCTTTAAGTCCAAACGTGGGAAAGCTCGCAAATCCACAGTCATCCCCAGCAGTGAAAAACCATTGGAAGAAACCCCATAAGAAGCTGAAGGAGAAGAACTTCGCCAGAGCTTTTACTTGTTTCCTGCAGTGATCAATTAAAAAGAAACAATAAAATTGTCAGCATACCTTCTGTAGTGCTGACAGAATTTACTAAAGTTATGTAACTTGCTTACTTTGCTAGCTTAGCTCCTTGTGGGGTATGGAAACTATTGATCAGGTGAGCAGTTGCTGTGCCACTTGGATATGTCAGTTTAAAGTCTATGATCATAATCTGAAACATAATTAACAAAACAAATTTGATTATAAAGAAAAAAGTAAAACTGATCAAAATCCTGAGAACAGCAGCTTTGATCTTTTGCAAGAAAATTTGTTATGTATATACATTACATATATCATGAGAAAAGGAAATACCTTACGAAGAGGAACCACTGAGAAAAGCCCAAGAAAGCTAACAACGAAAAGAAAACCTATCATCCATCCCAAAGAGGGGTTCTTAATATTGAATGCATTATTAGCTTCAGTTGATTGTTTGGCAGCAACTTCACTCATGGCAAACAGATAGCTTCCAAAACCTCCTGCTCATCAAAAGTGAAAAAGAGAAATTAAGAGCTATTGAACTTGAGATTCTCAAGGTATGAAAGAATAATATAAGGCTGTTGCTAAGCTAGCATTGTTGCTCGATAATGCTCAAGGTAAGAAATTCCATCATAACAAAGTTGTGGAAGAACAAGGCTCAATATTGACAAAGTTAGCACCCAAATATAGTTAACATACACACTTGTTCATGTTTATTATTCTTAATTGGAATTAGCCAAACAGAACTGCATTTTTTTTTTATCTTGATTAAACTCTCCAAAGAAGAACTAGCAGAAATACTATACTAAGCATTCTATTTGGAAAACTATTTTCTATAGAACTTCTGAATATCACGTACTTGTTAAACCTTAGACTAATATCATTTTTCAGTCAAAGCTTCCTAATTTGTTCTTCTAATAGTTTTTCAATATGGTATATTGCGATAACCAACTACTTTGCAATAAACTCAATTTTCATGAAGCAAATCCAATGAACTCTAGAAAAATAATAGACAAAGGGGTCGTTTGGTTTGGAGACAAGTTATGTTGGGATTAGTTGAGAAGGGATAAGTTAGGCATAATACATAAACATGACCCTTAACTTGGCTCCAATAGACAACTATGCCCTCCAAATTTGAGTGTGCACAAGTAGACACTTAAACTTTCATAAAACTGAACAAGTAAACATACTTGTCCTACACGGCATAATACACATAGGACGCTACGTAGGACACAAAATTGTCATGTAGGACGATTGTGTCTATTTATTCAATTTTATACAAGTTTAAGTGTCTACTTGTGCACATCCAAAGTTAAAGGTCATGGTTGCCCGCTAACGCCAAGTTAAAGGTCATGTTTTTGAATTATTCCGATAAGTTATGATGAAATTGATTATATTGAGAACTTGTGCACATCCAAAGTTAAAGGTCATGGTTGCCCGCTAACGCCAAGTTAAAGGTCATGTTTTTGAATTATTCCGATAAGTTATGATGAAATTGATTATATTGAGAACTTGTGCACATCCAAAGTTAAAGGTCATGGTTGCCCGCTAACGCCAAGTTAAAGGTCATGTTTTTGAATTATTCCGATAAGTTATGATGAAATTGATTATATTGAGAACTTGTGCACATCCAAAGTTAAAGGTCATGGTTGCCCGCTAACGCCAAGTTAAAGGTCATGTTTTTGAATTATTCCGATAAGTTATGATGAAATTGATTATATTGAGAACTTGTGCACATCCAAAGTTAAAGGTCATGGTTGCCCGCTAACGCCAAGTTAAAGGTCATGTTTTTGAATTATTCCGATAAGTTATGATGAAATTGATTATATTGAGA
>JAJOOS010012993.1:0-41012 GCA_029582725.1 Solanum chiquidenum
TAATAATAATAATAATAATAATAATAATAATATATATATATATATATATATATATATGTATATGAGTATATTGTCATAAACTTGCATCATATTAAAACAAAGAAAGAGAACGACGTATATTTGTGTTATTGTGTGTATATATATATTGTATTAGTTAAATTTTATTACTATTTGTCAAAAATCATAAAATATAAATATTTATGATATATAAAAAATAAAAGATATATAAAATTGATATATTTTCTAAAATTAATGAATTTACAAATTTATGGGAGTAAACAACCGCCATGAATATTATGAAATTGTGGCGATTTTCAAACCTCCTCAATAAAACTGTCACAAAAAAATTTATTTAGTAGGGGTTAAAACAAATGTCACAAAATAAATTAATAGCAAAGGTTTTTAAAACTTCCACAAATAAAGTGCTACAAATTGAGCATTTTTTTGTAGTGCTTATAAAACCCCTACCTATGATGGTTATAAGTATTTTTTGATAATAGTGGATGATTTTATTAGAGGGACTTGGACTTTTTTACTAGCGACCAAAAGTAATGCATTCTCTATTCTCAACTATTTCCTTGCAATGATCAAAAAACAATTCAATAAGAAAGTTACAGTCATTAGATCTAATAATGCTTGGAAATTAGGTTCAAGCTTCGAAACCTCTAATTTTATATCTTCACAAGGCATCATTCATCAAACTTCATGTGTTGTCACACCACAATAAAATGGGGTCGTTGAGAGAAAACATAGGCATATTTTGGAAGTTTGTAGAGCTTTGCTTTTTCAGTCTCATCTTCCACCAAGATTTTGGGGGGATTGTCTTATGATAGCCACGTATTTAATCAATAGATGTCCGACTAAAGTATTATCTTTTCAAACACCATATGAGAAACTTTTTGGTCATCCTCCAAATTACTCTAGCCTGAAATGTTTTGGTTGTCATGGCTTTGCTTCTACTCTTTCCCAAGGTAGATCTAAATTGGATCATAGAGCTGAGCCATGTGTGTTTCTTGGGTATCCTTTTGGGAAAAAGGGGTATAAGTTACTTAGTTTACATTCTCAAAAATATTTTGTTTCTAGAAATATTGTTTTTTATGAAGATATCTACCCTTTTTCTTCTATTCAATCTTCTATTTCCGTGTTTCCTCTTACAGATTCACTAATTGTACATGATTATCGTTTTATATCCTCTCCTTCAATTATTTCTTAATTTTCTCCTGATCAGCCTTCTCCATCTCCAATACCTCCCACAACCACTCTTCCTTCACCATCATCGATTTCTATTCCTCCTATCAATCTAATCACCTTGAGAAAATCTACCAGATCTACCAAGACCCATGTATACTTAGAAGATTACATTTGCAATAGTATATATTTTTCTAATGTATCTGATAGTTGTTTTTCTTCTCCTATTTCTGTTGCACTTTTAATGCTTTGTCCACGTCTAATCAACAATATATCAATTCTCTATCACAAATTAAAGAACCTACCAGTTTTTACCTAGCCATTTTATATCCAGATTGGCAGGAGGCTATGACAAGAGAATTAGAGGCTCTTATCGCTAATGACACCTGGGAAGTCGTATCGTTACCTCCTGGAAAGAAGGATTTACCCAATAAATAGGTTTACAAGGTCAAACTCAAATCTAACAGTTCTGTGGAGAGACTTAAAGCTCGATTGGTTGTTAGGGGTGATGTTCAAAAAGAAGGTGTTGATTTTACTGAAACCTTTAGTCTAGTTTTGAAGATTACTACTATAAGGTGTTTTTTGGCAATTGTTATCAAGAAAGGATGGGGTCTTTACTAGTTAGATGTAAACAATGCATTTTTACATGGTGAGTTGGAGGAAGAAGTTTATATGAAGTTCCCGACATGTTTGAAGGTTACTGATCCTACTCAAGTTTGTCGCCTAAAGAAATCTTTTTATGGCCTCAAACAAGCCTCGCGACAATGGTATGCAAGGCTGACTATAGCATTGAATTTCAAAGGTTTTCAACACTCATTGAATGATTATTCATGTTTTTACAAATGCAATGGTAGCTCTCTTTCTATCTTAGCCGTATATGTAGATGATATTTTACTCACGGGTAATGATATGACAGAACTAGAAGCATTGAAATATTTCCTAGATTTAGAATTCAAGTCAAGGATTTAGGTAACTTGCACTATTTTTTGGGTATTGAAGTCATTTGAGAGCCTCATGGTTTAATCCTCACCCAAAGAAAATTCATTTTGGAACTCTTATCTGACTATGATTGCCTTGGATTCAAACTTGCCTCTTCACCTCTGGATCCCACTATAAAATTACAAGCAGACTTGGGATCTCCTCTTCCAGATCCCAGTGTTTACCGACGGCTAATTGGACAACTAAATTTTCTAACTCATACGAGGCCTGATATCTCTTTTACGGTCCAGCATCTTAGCCAATATATGCAGTCTCCACATCAAGCACATTTTGCAGTTGCGCACCTTGTTCTTCGATATCTTCTTTCCAATCCTGGTTTGGGGATATTTCTCAATTCCTCTCCTTCTTTCAGTCTCCTAGCTTTTTTGCAATTTTGATTGGGCTACTTTCCTAGATTCAAGACGGTCTTTTAGTTTATTTTTTATTAGCCTAGGTGGTGGTCCTGTTTCATGGAAATCAAAGAAACAACCTTCTCTTTCCCTTTCATCCACTGAAGCTTAGTACAGATCAATGGGAAGGGTGGTTGCTGAGCTGACTTGGTTAGTTCAGCTCCATTCTGGTTTGTCTTTGCCTCCTTCCTTACCAATTTCTTTCCATTCAGACAGCCAAGCAGCAATTCATATTGCTAAAAATCATGTCTTTCATGAGCGGACGAAGCATGTTGACTTAGATTGTCACGTCGTCCGTCAACAATACCTCAATGGCTTGATTTCTCTTAGTTTTCTTCCATCTTCATCTCAAGTAACAGATTTGTTTACTAAGACTCTACCTGGTACTTCTTATCGTCTCATATTGAACAAGTTGGGTGTTCGTTCTTCCCCCTCCAACTTGAGGGGTGGTGTTGGATTTATTGGAGACTCATCGGAGAATAATCTTGAGAAAAAGGGATCAACGGCAACACGCGTTGACATAGTTTAACATAATCTTTTTTTTCAGACAACAAAAATTATAGTTTTACTTCAATTATGGTTTTACTTCTGGTTTCCATATGTAAACTATAGTTTAACTTTTCCCTTTTTGCTTCCAATTAAATAATAGTTTTGTTATTTAAGGTAGCTAATTATTAGGAGACAGTTGGGTAGTTGCTATCTTTTCAAGTTTTATTCCACGTAAAGTAAACCTTCTCCGGGTTCACTTCCATGTAAATAGTAGTTTAGTTATTTAAGGTTAGCACATAATTAGTATTGTGCAGAGGAATATAGACAGAAAACATTCAGCACAATCTCTTTTTATATTTTGCTATCTTTCATTAAGAAATATGTAAATTATCATAGTTACAAGATGAATATTCTCCAATCTGAAATTGTAAGTGAACTTTTATTTTTCATATCTCCATCTTTTTGAGTTTTTAAATATAACTTTGTAATTGATTTCTATATTTTTGTATTCTTCCTTTCTTATATCTTTAGGATATAAATATAATAAATTTAATCCCAATTTATATTTATAATTAATTATTTCTAGGACAAGCATGTTCTTCATCACTACGTAATCTCTTGCGTCCTGCAGCTAACATGTTTTTTGTTGCAGACAGAATCAAAACAGAAAAAAAAAATGAGTAGAGATTTTGCAGTTTTTTTTTCCAATTTGAAGTGAGTGAAGAAGATGGTTAACAACCGTTATTATATAGTAATAAAACTAATTAGTGAAAAAATAACGGTTTAACTGCCACTACTATATATTTTATAAATATAGATACTTAAATTTTACCCTCTAATTCAAATTTATTAATTTACTTTTACGTTTTTTTTTCAATTTCTTTGTACTTATTCTTGGGGCAAAATTATTTTCTAGATTTTTAATCTTTTGGTGATTTTTATTTGGTATTCGGTACTCATATAGTAGTCCAACTAAGTTCGAATTTGCACAATGTGAAGTCCATTTCTGGGAATGAAGGTCCTATAGAATCTTTACCACTTTTATAGACTTCGAATCCGAGCTCTTTGGTTAGGGGGGGAGGAGGATCATAATCATCCCATCACAACCCATGAAAAACATTCGAGCATGTTTCTCTAGTTTTTGATTTGGTATGTTTTTTTAAACAAATGATTTTACTTTATCATTTGTAATTTAGGTCACGTTTTGGAGGGTCAAAAAATTGGGTGAAGAAACTTTATAAAGTCACATGACCTTTTTGGAATTAAAAAAATAAGCTTTAGTTTTTTATTTAATTAAGTAAATATATGTTTGTTCATGAAGATGGTAAATATGCATAATTTGTTAGACGATACGTAGATGTGTACCACTTTTATAACGAGGGTATATTTGTCCCTTCTCCCTATAATTTACTAGTTATGCAGAACGTGGTTGCACATTTGTCTCCTACACCAAGATTGATCTCACTAGATCAACAACTTAAGGTAACTTCATTGAACCTTTCTTCATATATATCACCCAGAATCAATAGCTTATAGCTATAACCACAACACAACAACAAGCTACAACAAAAAAGAGCACATTTTGCCATGTTTTTCTCCATTTATTCTGCATTACTTTCATCTTCTCAACTTCTTCTTGCAACATTTTCAATTTCATACCTAGACAATCATCATCTTGTTTGAAATCTCTCGGCTTGTCAACTTCTTCAGTAGCCTCAACCAATTCAAATGCAGTGGCTGAGGTTTGAGAGGATTCTACTATATTCTCAAGCTCACCCAATTTCTGTATTAGTTTAGGAATCACAAATTTTGACCTCGGATCAATATTTTCTTTATCCTTCCAACACCAAAAGTTGCAAGATCTAGGCCCCTTCAATAATGAAAAAGGATGAAGGAATTAGTGGTTAATCAAATTCTTAATCGGCTAAAAAATTTAAACAAAAATGATCTTCACCCCATAATAAGGACATGACCAATATCTTCTTCCGGGGTTATTTGAAGTCCAAGATATTTTCAAACACACCACAAGTCCATGATTACAATAAACCTTTTTCTTCGTAGTATAATCATCTTCTTCCATACAAAGATTTGTCAAATTAATTGATCGCATTGTGTGCTACAATTTTGTGCAAGAATTAACGAGAATCTGGAAAAAATAGAAAATAAGAAAAAGGGAGGAAACAAAAATCAAAATAATAGATAAAGAAGAATAGGTTTGAATCTTACATTTTGAAGAACAATTCCTTCAAAGATTCAACTTTTAGGTTTGAATCTTACATTTTGAAGAACAATTCCTTTAAACATTCAACTTTTAGGTTTGAAGAGCTAAGATTTGAGAAAAATCAAGAAAAAATAATGAATTAGGTCACCATTTTTTGGATGATTGGGTTGGTGAGGGAGAAGAGGTATTTAGGGTTCTTCAAAAGTGAAGATTGTTCTTCAAATGGGTAATGGGTCGGATATTACCGTTGGAGGGGCAAATTTAATTTTAAAAAATGTTAAAAGATGACTAACGCGTCGTTCTAAGCTGTAACAACACGCGCACAAGGCTGGTGTTCGGAGGGTTGAAAATAATTCGCATAAAAGATGTTAAGGGGGGGTATATAAACACCCGTGTAGTTTAAGTACTAAAGGAAGTTTCCGTGCCAAGTTCAGGGGGTTTTTATGTATTTTCCCTATATTTTTTCTTACAAATATAATAACATGCCTTTTTGTTATTTGACAAAAAAAAATTAAGGTTGACTAGATTCGAACCCATGACATCCTTTAATATTAATATTAAAACAAACCAACATGCTGAGTATGCTAATTTTCAAAAATAATGATAAAATTTTATACTTTGTTTGAACAGGTTTATAAAATGAAATTTATTTCCAATCAATTTTAAAATACTTATAAATCGCAATTTGTATTTGGCCAATTTTTTTTAAAAAACATTTCTCAATTTCTATTGATAATGGTTATTAATTTTTATCAGCCATATCCAATTGTAATTTTTATTAACCAAATAAAAAAGTCTATTTAAAAAAAATAAATCAAAAGCACTTTTTCAAGGAAAATCTATTTCTTTTAGATTTTTAAAAAGAGTTTTTGCTACTTGTCAAAAACACTCGTTTTCTCCTAAAAATATGATCAAATACCTCATTTAAAAAAAAAACACTTTTGGGGCCAAACGGGCTATTAGAGTTTTCCCATGTAAATTTTGAAATCACACTATTATTCATAAAATGTGGCACCCAACACCTCAAAATCCTGAATCTGCCACTGCTTGTAACTTATGTAACATCTATCACATTCATCTACCCACATTAATGCCCCTCATTCTACCTATTGATTATATGGAAGACTTCTTCACCAATAAATAATTGTGTTTCTTCCTTTGTGAAGTATCTCAAGAAGATGAGAAGGGAAAAAATAATGTAAGAAAGATGAGAAGTTTATTTTAAGATTAGTGTAGTGAAAGAGAGAGTTGAGACAAAGAAAATATTCTAAGTCTTGAACTATATTCACTAAATACAAAAGAGAGCAAGTATATGTTGAAGGAAAGTGTTACTGTTGTGGAGCTTGGACTCTTCAACTAATTCGGAGTTGCTTGAGTTGTACGATGTTGTTGGGTTGTTGTATCCTGGAGGGAACAAGTCAAGAGTGATACTGTCAGATTAGTGTAAATTATGCCGCAGTGGGCTTGAATCTCCTTAAAGAGAGCGAGATATCTATGCCTCAGCCTAAAGATTTATTTATTCATTTTCGTCATTTTATTTCAACTGTAATTTATTTTATTCGTGGTATATTACACCAACAAATTTAAGGAGATTCACTGTTATTTTTACAGTTTGAAAAAAGTGCGGATATCAAGATTGGAATCTCAACATAATTCCACTCAATGTCGCTCTCTTCAAGAGTGAAAGAGAAGAGGTGTACGGTAAAGTGTTTTTCTACTTGCTCAATTCAAGTGTAGAAAAGGTAAAGGAAAAAAAAACCTTTTACGTAAACTTTTATGAATAAAGTGATACAATTTTTCATGAAAAAATATTCTTTAAATTCTTAAAATAGTGGGGGTTCATGAAATGAGGAAAAAGTCATAATAAAAAAGAAAATGATTTTTGCATCTTTGAAAAATGCTCTAAAAACCATATTACAAGTGCATATATTTATTGTGAAATAAATCAGATGTTGTTGGTATGCTATAATGAGATGGTTTTTGGCTCTAACATGAGAGTTATATAAATAAATTATAAAAAACATGTTGAGTAGCCATTTTGTTATAAAATATTGGGTGAGAAAAATTTCTTTCTTGAAATGAAAAGATATCATAAATATGTGATGAAATTTTCCTTGTCAAGTCACATAATATTGAAATAATTGTGAAATACAATTTTGTTGGTTGTGTGAATCTTGCAACTCCTAGGGGTTCAATTATGTGAGAAACTTGTGACAAAAAAAAAGAGTTTGCTAGCCTAATTAAAATATGAGCTATGTGACAAAAAGCCTAACTTGATATTATGTTTGCAGAAAAAGTACTTAGCAGGTACAAGCAAGCAAGATGAGAATATTGGTGCTATTTGTTGGAAGTGAGAAAAGCAAATTATATTGCTTGCTTATCTACTATGGAGGTTGAAGTAAAAAAATTAAGCTTCAACAAGTGAAAAAGTGAATTGATTTTACTATATCAAACACTTTATTTTGAGAATTTTTTTATTATAATTTTGATTAATTGTGATAGAATCAATATAATGGTTGAATACAAAATCGTTATTATAATGATAAATTCAGACTCATGAGAAGAAAACACAATATTGTGCGATCATATTGATCCCTGGTATACCATCAATATTAATTTTGTTAAACTTGTGATAATCTTGCAAATTCATAAACTAAGGCCTTAGCAAGATAAAGAGTCTGAAGCACATCGAGGGGGATGAAATTGAAGCGAATAAATTCTAAGTCATATATGAGTAAACCCAACTTGGGGACTAGAGATCCTATAACCAGGTTCAATGAGAAGAACGAATCATATGATGACTTGTTGTAAAATGCACTATTCTTAATTTTATTCAATCCTTATGATGTGAGTTCATTTATCCTATAATGATTTGTGAAGGTTAAGTCGTGAATTCTTAATGAAAGTTTGTATCTCGTATGAGTGGGGTGTCAAATTATAGGAGTATCCTTGACAGATTTCACCCGGTGTGAGTGTGAAAGTAGGTTGCTTTCTATGAGAATGAGTTTGTTCTCAAAAACACTCATGAAACTGGAATAGCACAAAGTGGTAATGTTGGCTATTAAAGCTTATGTGAACACCTTGATTATTGTATGTAAGCAGTAATACTTTATTTTCCCTAAGCAGACATAATTTAAGTCTGAGACCATTACCGACTCTAGAGTAAAGGTTATTATTTTACTAAATGAATGTTCAATGCAAAGCACACCTTCATTATGCACAACAATCTACCTTCATCTAAATTATGAAATACTCTCTTAATTTAATATTAAAATGAGTGGGGGAATGTTGGTGTATATGCCTTTTATTATTAAAATAAAATATTAAGTGTATATGTTAGTGAGTATAAATTGTGGTAAAAGATGACTATTGGTTTTTGTAACCTATATGACCATTAGTTCTTGTAACTCGCATGATCATTAGTTTCTTGTAACTCATATGTCCATTAGTTTCTTGTAACATAAATAACATCTATCACATTCATATACCCGCATTACTACCCCTCATTCTACTTATTGTTTATATGGAAATCTTCTTCACCTATAAATAGTGGTGTTTCTTCCTTTGTGAAATATCTCAAGAAGATGAGAAGGAAAAAATAATGTAAGAAAGATGAGAAGTCTATATTGAGGATAGTGTAGTGAAAGAGAGAGTTGAGACAAAGAAAATATTATAAGTCTTCAACTATATTCACTATATACATAAGAGAATAATTATATGTTGAAGGAATGTGTTATTGTTGTGGAGCTTTGGACTCTTCAACTAATCCGGAGTTGGTTGAGTTGTACGGCGTTCTTGGATTGTTGTATCCTGGAGGGGACAAGTCAAGAGTGATACTGTTGGATTGGTGTAAATTATGTCGCACTGTGCTTGAATCTCCTTAAAGAGAGCGAGATGTCTGTGCCTCAGCCTAAAGATTTATTTATTCATTTTTGTCATTTTATTTCACCTGTAATTTATTTTATTTGTGGTATATTACACCAATACCTTGTTTGGTACTCTTTTCCAACTTATGTATAACTAATACTTGCATTAGTTATACACTCTATTGTGTAATAACGTGTGTATTGCTAATACCATGGATCTCTAGGTATTAGCAATGCAATGATTTTAATGCATGCATTAACTCAATTAAAGATTCAATTGCCCCTCAATATCTATTTTTAATATCCTTTCCACCATAATAGTGAAGGGTATCTTTGTAATTTTTTTTAATGCAATGCATTCTAATTTTAATGCATCAAACCAAACAATTTATAAAAATAATCTATGTGTAATTAATGCAAGCATAACTAATACATGCATTGCTAATGCAAACATTACTAATACACTCTATTTAGCATTATTTTAATACACTCTACCAAACGACCCCATAGTATTTTAACTTTTAATATAAACTTAAAAGGCTCCAATACAAAAAGCTAAAGAACATAAGAAGAAAATTATATTTATCAAGAGTTCACGTAGCTTTAGATCAAAATTACTATACAACTCACGATCCTTATTTTATTTCTTCTTCTTATTTCACCCCATGATAAGCTTTAACTGAAATTACAAAATGATCTTGCATTGTTAATGCCTTGGTATGTGACATCTTTACATTATATTTACTTCTATAAAATTGAAACTATGAAGAATTTGGACTTGGGATTGAAAATGTGATCAGATGGTGAATGCATATGATGTGTCTGTTTGTACATAGTATTTTCAAAATTTAACAAAGAGTCATTTTTACATTTTTTTTTTATGAAGTTATAAATATTATTTTTTTTGAAGATTTTGGTGTTGGCATGTGTAATTGAAGAACAAAAAGAATCTAGTGATGTAGTGGGAAAAAAAGATTTTTAATAATTTAGTGACTTAACTTTTTTTTAAATATCTTAAAAATAAATTAAATAGAAGAAAATGTCACTTAACTTTTATAGAGCCTTTTTGTAATCCAACTATAAGACTATAGTATTACACGCAATCCTGTTTGACATTCTATATATATATATATATATATATAAAGAGAGGGGGTGAGGGGGGGGGATGGAAATACATAAAAATTTAGCATCATATATATTGCTTATTTCTAAGGTATAGTATGAATAATGTCAAATACTCGGTGCATCTAAAGTTATGCCTTGTAATATTATGAATTACAAAATATAAGGAGAAAATATTAATCATAAAATACCATACACACAAAAAAATTATTACAATTATATTGATGTAGAAAACAATTTAATTTCAACAAACTCACTTTATTCAAGCGTGTTATAAAATTACGGGAACTCATTCTCACATTCAACCTCGGTTATATATCCTTGTCTAATTTTTTATTGCTAGAACAGTAAATAGCGTCCAAAAAATTTAACTGTCAAATACTGTTAAAATAACTATTAAAGGAAAATCGACTAAAAAATTAAAACAATATTTTCTAATACAATTGAGGATCTAATAATCTGACAAATAAAAAACACATGAACCATAGAAAATGTGGATACATCTGGAATATATATAGCTAGAGGAGGCATACGTTTTTGATGAATTGAATAAACAAATAAATAAAGAAAAAATCAATTGAATAGGTAAGATGAATATGAACATTTCAAATTTTATTTTTCTAAACTTTGAGATTCTCAATAAACGTAATTAATTGATTAATATGTGGTCACTTCCCATTTAATTGATTATTCGTCATTTATTAGATGGTAAATTTATTATTTTGGTACAAAAATAATATAGAATCAGTATTTAGATTAGAGGTAGTAATGTTGATTAATTTTAATGTATACTTTTGCACTTATTTTATTTTAAACTTATGTTTTTGTACTTTTAATATTAGTAAAGTATTATTATTATTATTAACAATATTTTTACTATAATAATAATAATTATTATTATTGTTATTGTTGTTGTTGTTGTTATTATTATTATTATTATTATTATCATCATTATTATTATCATTATCATTATCATTATGATTATCATTATTATTATCATTATTAATATTATTATCATTATTATTATTATTATTATTATTATTATTATTATTATTATTATTATCAAATAAGTATACTAGTACATTTTACTAAATTAATAAACCTAGCCTACTTGGGCGCCAAGCAGTCACGGAGGGATTGTAGCTCCAAGTCATGGTTTTCGGACGATGAGACAGTGGATTTTGACCGGAAATATGCAAGCTATCGACGTCCTTATGCTAGGAATGTCTTTATCCTTCCTTCCCATGCCTACAGAAGCCTTTTGAGGGTCTCTGGGGTGATTCTCTCCTCATTTTGGTATTTTGGGAAAAATAAGAAAATAAAGTTTCGCGTTATTTTATGTTCTTTTTTCGACTATCCTGCCCTGGCACGAACTATCCCACTAGAGCGCCGCCATCCTAGCGGCATTTGGCATACTCTGGCGGGATGATTGGCCTAGTTTTTCCCCGATGTTTATTTTTCCTAACTAACAACGATTCGGGGGCGAAAATGAGGTTTTTGGGAAGAAGGGACGCCATGATCGCGACCTTCATCCCATTATGGCAACCTCCCTCATCCTGCTGTGGCGAGATTTGGGCCGATGTGGCAGGATTCAGTGAAGGAAGTGGCCCCTTGCCACTGAAATCCAAAAAAATCTTTTCTTAGCCTAGTACTGTCTAATCCCATAGAGTCCTAATGTGTCGGTTTCATAATCTTTGCAGGCTTGACTAAAAATAGGTGGTATTAACGAGGAGACTCTGCCTTTCGTCTGGTTTCCTGATGTTGTCAGTCAGGAAAGATACCATGATCACTGGAACACCAAGCTCTGCTATGAGAGGGGTTTCCATTTGTGGAACCTAGAGGAGAAGGCGCCCGCATTTTATGCTCGTCTGATGGAGTTTGGCTGGGCCCACTAACATAGGCTCCCCCTGCTGGACACTCCATCAGGGTGAGAGAGTTCTATGCCATCCTCCCTACTGTTCGCTGGGATGATCCTCACCCTACCATCTAGATCTGGGGAGTTCACATCCCCCTAAACACACAATTCATAAACTGTAACACCCCAAAAACTAGTAGGCTAAACTAGAGCTTACCATAAGGGTTAGAGTCATTAACGTAACTTCTCGTACTTAAAAATAAAGGGGTTTAGTGTTAGAATGTTAAGGTATGACCCCCAAAGACCAACCATGGGTCGTTTAGAAAGACCCTAGAACAATGCCTGGCAGTGGACCACGAAAGGGACCCACACCTCGTGGGTTCAGTCCATGCCCGTAGGTGAGGGGGGTCGTAGGTCAAGCTTGCATATGAGGCTCTCTAAACCCCGACCCACGTTTCACCAGCACGAGCCGTGGGACCAACCACAATCCGTAGGTGAGGGTCTCGTGGGTGAGGGCCAAGTTCTCTGACCATGAACCACGTTCAACCATGACGAGTCGTGGTTCCATACATGGTCCGTAGGTCAAGGGTCTGTGGTTCAGGGACTGCTTTTTGGCAGTTAAGCTTAGGGGCACTTTGGGGTTTTCCAGTTTTAATTAATACTAAGTGAGGTATTTTTAGCCTAAATTAGATCACCTGTATAAGGATTTTATATCACTAAAATAGGTCAACTACCCCATTATTTCTAAAACCCAAAACTAGTCCCAAAATTTCATCCTCTCCAAAGAAAATTCTATCTCTAGAACTTCAAGGAAGTAGAAGAAGAAAGTTGGAGCTAGGGTTAAAGGAGCAAGGTTTTATTCTCAAATTAATTGGATTTCATTGCTAATGTATGGTATCTCTTCATCCATGGATAGCCTTCATCTATGGAGCCCCTTGAAAATACCAATTTCAAAGATATAAATCCCCCAAAAGCTAGGGTTTGATTCCAAAACAATGGGTTCCTTTCAAAAATGATTCTAATGCTTGAATTACTTTATATTGTGATTGGATTGATGATTTATTATGGCTTTTTCTATGTTAAAAATCCCCAAGAACCTATGAAATTCCCATATTTCCCAAATATGATCTTGTGATGTGGATTTGTGGATGAAAGAAGGATATTATGAGATTATGCTTGTATTAATTTAACTACATGAATTATTTAATTATCCATGTCTCATGTACTGAGTTCTAGATGTGTTGATGCAATATGAGCTTTGATCCTTGAAAGGTAAATTATGATATTATGCATGAATTATGTAGTTTGGTAAATGCTTTAAGAACACTTTGAGAGTAAAGTGAATATGATTATGTTCTAGTTGTGGTGTTGTTGAAAGGTTATTCTCATATACACACGTATGCATGAATATGATATGATGTGAAAGGTTCTCTCACAATATGATGATTCTAGGGTTGAAAGGCTTTCTTACCTATTGAATCTATATGTAGATATGGACAGTGAAAGGTTATTTTCACGCACGATAATGAGCTACCTTATGAATTATGTTGGATTGAGTGTCAAGACATTCTTCCATGAATATGAACTTAAGTCAAGACTTATTATGTACTCAATGGGAAATGATTCTTAGCACCGAGTGGTTATTGACAATGAGATTGAAGCTCTCCCGCTAGTAGAGGCTGGTTTTTAGAAGAGGTCTCATGGGATGGAAGCTCTCCCTTTAGTAGAGGTCGGGTTTCTAGTAGCAATCTCCCTATCCCATAAACTATGTGCTCTCATAGGTTATTTACCTAGTGGATCCACCTAAGATAAGAGTATGGTTCTACCTTAGGCAAGTAGGACAACCCCTTTTTGGTGTGGGGTAGATACCAGATTCCATGTTAGCTCACATGGTCTATGTCGGTTAAGGCTTAATCCCACTATGACAACAATATGAACAAGAATATGAATTATGAACTATAGCTACTAAAGAAGCTTTAGTTAGTATGGGTGAGATTTATGGGATCTTATTCATTCATTGCACAAGTATGCTTTGAGGGTATTTATGATATGTTCTTCTTATGTTTAAGATGATCTAAATGTTGACTATGCTGATGACTTATGATTTTCCATTATCTTCACAATGATGCTTTGACTTAGTAAATTGCATGCATTCTACTAAAATGACTCTTTTAGTATGTTTTCAATGTTTTTATGCATGTCTATCATACTTAGTGCATCTTTGTACTAACACCTACTTTTCCTAAAAAAATTCCCAAGTGTAGAGTCTGTTTCTCAAGGTGCTCATAATTGTGGCTAAAATCTTGGATTTTCTTATTCTCCTAGCTTGTTGGTCAGTCCACATGATTCGAGGGCAGATATTATCTCTTAGTAGTTCATTTCTTGTATTTTCTCTTCGGATTCTGTTGTACGGGCTGTGTCCCTTTTTCTCATTCGAATGTTATAATAGATGGCTTTGTTGAGACTTAGAGTCTAGACTTCCACTTTTCTTTGAATGAAAATTTTAGACTTGTCTTGAAATGCATTTTTACTCTTATTGTTCTATTGCTTATGTTATGATATTCTAAGGGGCTTGTATGGAGTCCTTCGAGGTTATATACGCCATGTTACATCTAGGGGGTACCCCTGGATCGTGACAAACTTGGTTATCAGAGCACAAGGTTTAGAATGATTCTAGGATCATGTCTCATCAGCCACGTCTAGTAAAGTCTCGTTCATGAGTGTGAAGCACGCCACACTTATGAATGAGAGGCTACAAGATGTTTAAGAAATCTCACTTTTTCATTACTCTTCAGTCGTGCCTTAGAGTTTAACTCTAGAATATTTCTCTTTCCTAATCCTTCTTTTGTGTCTTCAGGATATGAATACACGGAGAGGTAATGCTAGAATGATGGAACAGGAAAATGTGAATCAAGAAGCTCCTCCTCAAGCCCCTCTTGATCCTTCGGCTATGTCGAATGTGGAGGTTAGTTTGGTTTTTCAAATGTTGTCCCAAGTTTTGGAGGCTCAAGCCAATATATATATTGTAGCTCCGATAAATCCTAATGTGAATTCGACTGCTTCAAGGGTTAGGGATTTTGCTCGAATGAACTCTTCCGAATTTTATGGCTCTAAAATGGAAGAGGATCCTCAAAGGTTCATCGACGATGTTTAAGAAGTTCTTGCTAATATGGGGGTATCTTTGGAAGAGAAGGCGGAGGTAGCCGCCTACCAACTAAAAGATGTTTCTCAAGTATGGTATGATCAGTGGAATGGGAATTGTTCAAATCCGCATTTCTTGATAAATTATTTCCCATAGAGTTGAGGGAAGCAAAGATTGAATAGTTCATTAACCTACGTCAATATAGTATGAGTGTTAAGGAGTATGCCCTAAAGTTCACTCAATTGTCTATGTATTCTCCATCTATGGTTGCAGATTCGAGGGTTAAGATGAATAAGTTTGTGATGGGTATATCTGATATTGTGGTGAAAGAGTTTCATACCACCATGCTCATTGGTGACATGGACATCTCTCGTCTCATGGTCCATGCACAACAAATTGAGGAGGAGAAACTCAAGGATAAGAATAGGGAGGTGAAAAGAGCTAGGACCGGTGATGGGAAGTTCTCCAATGCTAGGTCTGGTGGACAAGGTCGGCCAAAGTTTAGACAAAGGTTTTCCAACCAATGTTCCTCTAGTGCTCCAAGGGTCAACAAGGATAGGGTTTCCAACCCTAAAACTCAAGGGGGTAGTAGTGGTTCTTATGTGGCTAGGCCTAATTGTGCAAAATATGGAAGAAAACACAATGGTAAGTTCCTAGTTGGCATCGATGGGTGTTATAGTTGCGGGAAGAGTGGATAAAAAATGAGAGATTGTCCAACACTTGCGGCTAAAGGAAGAAAGGGAAAGCAAGTTCCTCCAAGCGATTCAAATTCCAATGCCCCAAAGCAAAACCATTTTTATACGCTTTAATCCTGAGGTGACCAAGAGAGCTCCCCGGATGTTGTGACTAGAATGTTAAAAGTCTTTCTTATTGATGTGTATGCCTTGTTAGATCCTGGTGCTACTTTGTCCTTTATGTCACCTTTTGTGGCCATGAAGTTTGATATACTCCCCGAAGTGCTAGTAGAACCTTTTTCGGTCTCTACACCAGTTGGTGACTCGGTGGTGGCTAAGAGAGTCTATAGGAGATTTCCTATTTCCTTATCCCATAGAGTTACTTTGGTGGATTTGTAAGAGTTAGACATCTTAGACTTTGATGTGATTTTGGGTATGGATTGGTTGCATGCATGTTATGCCTCTATCGATTGTAGGACTGGGGTGGTTAGATGCAATTTCCAAATGAGCCTATCTTAGAGTGGAAGGGGGGAAATTCATTGCCTAGGGGTAAATTTGTCTCTTGTCTTAAGGCTAGTAAGATGATCTCCAAACGATGTATTTACCATCTTATTAGGATAATCCTCATCGCAAGGATAGTCATTGTCTACCACAAGTCAACACAACGGTGCATACTCCAGAATCCCTTCCCATAATTCAACACCACAACCACGCACATTTCCGAATATGCCCATAAACTCACACGATTATAGACAATCCCAACACACGTCCAAATTTTTCTTTATGAATCACATCGTAGTTTATCTAGACCCTTGCACCTAACCCAGTGATGACTCTCTTCCCAACATCAAATTCACAAAACTCAGGCAATTATGACTCGCACAGTTTAGAACCTTTAGGCTAGCATATTGCACACATCGAAATCCAGACAAACATATTGTGAACATAATCATATCATAGCATCCAAGTACATGTATCTTTCACACCAACAGTTATTCTAGACAAAAATATGCATACATTCAGAGTTTCAAGCTACAACTCACATACTAGTCAAAATTCATTAATTAATTTGCTCCATAGATGACCATTACTGATCATTCATGTATTCATACAACATCTATGGCCAGATACCAATTGGAACCTTCTCAGTTCCAGTTTACCTTGCTTGTGTCCCTTCAGCCGTGACCACGACGTCCAGTTCACTTTGTTGAGATACCAATTGGACTCTACTCATACCACAAGTGACAACTCGCATGAAAGGAGAGAATAATTGGAAAGATATCCTAGAATGATTCATAGCTTCCTGAAGATTAGATGTAGACGTCAACACACCAATCCGCAGCAGTCTATTCCACATTTGCTCTTGTACTAGGAGACTGGTAACCTGAGTTCTGATACTAATATGTCACGACCCAACCCACCGGGCCGTGTGGGAACCTACTCTAACACCTAAGTAGGAGAACCCTCCATTCACAACCATTTTAAAAATACGGAAAATTAAGAAAACTGACGAATAAAAGGAATTCACATAATATTTTATAAATAAGAGTTTTAAATGAATCAAAGTTAACTTGTAAAGTAATTAACTTCCTCACAAATCTAGTATAAATAGGTACAAGAGCTTCTAAGATTCAAGGTAGCAAATATAGCACAACTGACACAGCTCCTATCACAGGGAAAGAAAAATAGAAGGCGTTGGAAATTTTCTTCGTGTTCACCCATGAAACATCATTGACCCTGCAACCAGACTATGCCAAAAAGGCATAGCAAGAGTAGTATCACTACAACCACACGTACTGGTAGGCATCATCGTTCAATCCAATACCCATCACATAATATAAGAAATCGACTATCAGGAAACATGCAATAATACTGTTCACTCCTCCACTTTACCATTCTCGAGTACTAAATAAGTATACTAGTACACTTGAATCTAACCCCTTACTCGCTCTGTTCTTGAACATAACTTAACCATTCTACCTCTTAAAGAGGTTTCAGATGTAACCACTACCAGCCTGGCCAACTACTTACAACATACCCTTACTTCTTCCATATCACCACTCGACCATTGAACTCCATAGCCCGTTCTATTAAGGCCCCTAACCGTTTCAATACAAATCCCCTTCCCAAGTACGACCAAACTACCTAATATTTACGACACCAACACCTCCCATCTTGTTTGTTTTAAAGAGCTAAGACAACCTCTCTAAGGTAATACGTAGTAACACCTGGACCCTCGATTTCTATTTACCATACAACATTCTAATTTGGGTCTGACCATTCACAGTTCATTCATTAATGAGATATAACAAGTACACACTACATGATAAACGTACATATACAGAACAAATATACACATCGATTATTAATTCAGGAGTAATGCACAAATTCCACATCCTCAATAACAAGTAAACATAAAAAATCAATGGTTCTCTCATGGAACCCATACCAAAATTGTTAGTGTGCCGAAATATGACAGTTGATCCTAATTAGTGTGCCGGATGTGACACCCGATCCAATATATGCATCGAAACGTGGCACCCGATCCAAGTTAGTGTGCCAGAATGTGACACTCGATTCATTCAACACAACAACAATCACAATCACCCTCATCATGTACATACTCATAATCGTACAATAAAGTGTGAAATCATGGCATACATTTGATCATTCATACTCATTTCATTAGGTTTGATCAACAAGGCTTCATTCACAACATACATGCATTACAATGAAGCAATTAAAAACATACATCATGCAAAACATGAAATTAAACCATCACCTACCCTAGTTATTGGAGAGGGTTTCCTCCTACGGTATACGCCTGATGTAACACCTAGGAACACATATACAACCCTCCATTTGTTGGTGTATGAAATCCTATACATCAATTCTACCATCAAATACCTGTATACTACATAGTGAATCATGAATTTACAAATACTCAATTAATAAACCTAGCATACCTAGGCGCCAAGAAGTCGCAGAGGGATTGTAGCTCCAAGTCTTGGTTTCCGGTGAAGAGACGGTAGATTTTGACCAAAAATCTACAAGCTATCGACATCCTTATGCTAGGAATCTCTTTCTCCTCCTTCCCAAGCCTAGAGCATCCTTTTGAGGGTCTTTAGGGTGATCCTCTCCTCTTTTTGGTGTTTTGGGAAAAAGGAGAAAATAATGTTTCGTGTTATTTAAATTTTGTTTCCGAGTATCCTGCCCCAACGCGAACTATTTCGCTAGAGGGCCGCTGCCCTAGCGGCATCTGGCCCACTCTGGCGGGATGATTGGCCCAATATTTTCCCGACGTTTTGTTTATCCTAACTAACGACGGTTCGGGTCTTTAAACCACCTTTAGTATTTAGTAGAATATGATATAATTACTATTTAGTATTTAATTAATTAAATATATTTATTATAACATTTTATTTAGTGTTGGGGGTAAAATGGTAATTCATGTTTGTAGTTTTGAGCTTCCCACTTTTAATATAATATAAAATATGAAATGATATGATGATATGATTTGGTGAAAAAGAGAGTAGTATTAAATTGAGATTGAAGATAAATAAGGATACTTTAGACAAATTTCACTTTTAAGTTGCTAATATTTTCATAAGCAACGCCTAAAGAAAGACATGATAAGTCAAATAAACCGGAGGCAATATCTTTTGTCCTTCTAAAAACACCCTTAATAACTTACTCCCTCCATTCTATTTTTACTTTCTTGTAAAAGTGAACGGAAGAATCAAATCATTTTCTTTCTTGTAAACACCGTGAATAAAGAATGCACATGAGTACTTTCATTTGAACAACGAAATATCAGCAATATTGACATAAATAAGGAGTAACAAAAAGAATGACCCTAGCTATACTACTTAAGTACAAGTAACAGATCCATGTAGTAGATTATCTCTGAAACCGTAGGTTTTTTTAAGCCTCGGCTCCGCTCAAGTTAGCCTACCAAACATCGAGTCTATCTCTTTCGGGCTTGTATCTACCATGTCTAGGGTTGTAAAATGAAAGAATATTGTATCCCATTTTCTTCGCTCACTAAGATTCTTGAGAATTTATCAAACTCAGACGAGGCTTAAATGGAGCGATAGGACAGTACAGATTCCTATAGCAAACCACAGCGAGCTTGTCAACGATAGCCGGGAAATACTATTAACGCTGATCAGGTCGTGATGAAAGGATGGATTCTAATGTACAACTTATAATTAAATATTGTAACTATTAAAAGTAAAATTTCATACATATTAAATGTAGAACTTGTAATTTTTATGTGGTTAAGGCCAATGTAGTTGTTGACACCCTCAACAGACTATCCATGGGTAGTGTAGCACATGTTGGGAAGGAGAAGAAAAAAATTAGCTAAAGATGTTCACCGGCTTGCTCGCTTAGGAGTTTGCCTTACAGTCACGTTCGATGGTGGTGTGATAGTTCAGAATGTATCAGAATCTTCATTGGTAGCGAATGTTAAGGAAAAAACTCCTAAGCAAGCAATATTCCACCCACTCACTTTAATCACTACAGTGAATTATTCACATCTTAATTTCATGTTTGAATTTTTATCCTTACATCACTCCTTGTGGGATTCGACACGACTCTTAGTTGGTCAATTCTAGTGACAACGACTGCTTAGCTTACTCTTCTAATAATTTTAGAGTAATTTTAGCGTTATCAATTGATCACTCACAAAATGTCAATTATAAAAAAAAATTCTTAACCTCTGCTACCAATGAAGATTTTTACATGCTAAACTATCACACCACCATTTGATGTGTCTGTAAGGCAAACTCCTAAGCGAGCAAGCCGGTGGACTTCTTTAGCTAATTCTTTCTTCTCCTTCTCAACATGTGCTACACTACCCATGGATTCTAACTAAATAAATCTAATTATTTGTATTTTGAACAATATATAAAACTGCATACATATTAAAAGTACAACTTGTAATTTTTATGTGTAAATGTAGATGTTTTATTCAATTTTACTATTGTTTATCATCTTTTAAGATTTAAAAGTAGATGATTTATTTTTTTAAATTGAAAATTGACATTTTGTGAGTAATCAATTGATAACGCTTAAATTACTCTAAAAAAGATTAGAAGAGTAAGTAGTCGTTGTTAGTAAAATTGCTCAACTAAGAGTCGTGTCGAATCCCACAAGGAGTGATGTAATGATAAAAATTCAAACAGGAAATTAAGATGTGACTAATTCATTGTAGTGATTAACGTGAGTGGGTGGATCATACCACAAAATTTAATCAAGAAACTTTGGAATTGATTATGAACAATTAACTAAAGAAAACAATGGGTTAGACAATTTAGATTGAATCTAGGGGTGTGGAGGTTTGCATTGATATTAAATAGGGGTACAATTGCTTGCATAGTAAACCCCAACAACCATGGATAAGTTGGGTATCATTGGTAATTCTAATCTTCTTTCAAACTCATAGCATTAGTTCATAGAATTTGTAACACCCCGAAAATTTCTAAGTGAAGAACCAAATCATTCTTCATTTATGAATAAGATCGTACTGGGTGATTCTTACATTGCCCATATGTGTAAATGTCAATTCTTTAGTGCGTGAATGAATTTGGATATGCATTAAGGTCACTAGAATCCTCTAGCACAAAGTTCAGTTGAACGCTTTCATACCAATTAAGTTTTTATGTATGATTCTACTTGGGTCAACTTTAAACGATAAATCTCTTATAATATAAAGAGTTACGTGGACAGTTTCCTATCAAACTAATGGTATTTCAATCTTCTTTTCAACGCCACAAATTTTGCAACAATCCGAGTTTTGAATTAAAAGTTATGACCCTTTTAGTAATCTGATACAATACAGTGATGAATTAGCTGACTGGAAAATATTAAAAACGGTCATTTTTGTCTTTTTACCTCTAAGAAAATCCTAAATGAATTTCTTGACTAATTAAAGGCCCAAAATAATCAGATTTTCATCTCTTAATCCCCTGTTCTCTTCTCTCTCAAACCCTAAGGCAAAACACTAAGAAAAAAAAATCGAAGTAGAAGACTTTCATTCAAGATTCTTTCAATCTTTTTCAAGATTCTTCTTCAAGGTAAGCCCTTATCAAAGAATTCCATTCTCTCCAAATAAAATTCTTCCCTAAAAGTATGAATCACTAATGAAAACCATAATTCTTGAACAGAGAGATTTCAAAAAACTAATTCAAGAATCTCAAGAAAGGTTTTCTTGATTTCTCTCCCTAAAGCAAGGGTTTCAAGACTTCTAATCAAGTTCTTCTTCAAGATTCTTCAAGAACCTTTTTCTTCCAGGAATGTAAGACTATCATAGTGTTGGACTAGTTCGTCCTCACGCCCTACATCTACTTTTAAATCAGTAAAAGAGTAATCTAGGATTCTATCCCTAGATTTGAGTATTCTTTAGATGAGTTGATTTTGAGTTCTTCAGTTCCTTATTCTATTGATATTCTATTCCTAATTATTGAATTGCTATATATTATGCATTTATATTCTTGAGTTGATTTGTTCATTCCTATATTTCAACATGAACCCTATGAGTTGAGTATTCTTGAGATTAGTTGTATCATTGAGTTCTGAGTTCTTGATTTCTGAGTATTTAGTTTTTTATATTGTTATTGAGATCCTTGAGTTGATTTGTTCATGTCTATATTTCAGCATGAACCCTATTATGAGGTATAACTTTTGAGAATCTTTTATTTGCAAATATTTTTGTCTTAAACTGATTTTCTTAGAAAACAAAGATGAGTTTTGATAGAGAGTTTTAAAACATGATTAGTATGACAGTCGAGTATGCCATCAATGTTTAAGAAATATTGTATCTAGATATGCCATCAATGTTTATGCAGTATGACTTACCGAGTCAACAATTATCACATCACAATATGATTTTTAATATAGTTTTGAGAAAGAATTTTCAAATACAGACTGAGTTAGAGTATAAGAGAACTAAGTATTTCCAAAGGTATCAGTTTTACACTGAGAAAAGAGAAACTTTAATTTCTAAATGAGTTAATGGGTTCAGAGATATTTTAGAGCAGTTACCTCTTTTAATAGGTTATTTTGAGTAATTATCTCAAAAATCATGTATGACAACATGGGTACGAGGTCATACTTTTTAGATGAATCCTAAGTGCCTTTGGGCAGAGCTTAGTGGATCCACTTAGTTGAGGTGTTCTATACCTTGGCAAAGTATAGGATAGTTCTGGCAGCGTGGGTGAGACGTTGTATCATCATGGAGCTCATAGTGATGGTTGTCGGTTAGAGAATCTCCAAAATAAGAGTAAATAGTATGTTATTGTATTTTTATACATTTTGAGTTGTTATCTACTATTTTAAAAGCTTTACATATTGTATCTTGAATTGTTGTTTTCATATTGGAATTGAGTTGCGGTGAGTGTTGATGAGTCCGAGATTTCGACTCATTTAGGGATTTGTTTTGATAGTATAAGTGTCCTCAAATGCCTATTTTATGCTCTAAACTGATGTTTCAATGTTGATTGTCAATGTTAACTCGGTAATAAATAAATAATAACTCAGTAATATGGTTCATGCTAAAAAATTGAAATGAACAATCAAATCAAGAATTTCAATGCAAGATATAGCAACTCAAAAAGCAGGAATAGAATTCAGAACTCAACAACGAAACTCATCACAAGAATTATAAAAACTAAGGATGTAACCCTACATAATTCTTTACTGATAGAAAGTATATGTAGGGCGTGAAGGTGAACTCAGTCCATCACTATGATAGCCTCACATACCTAGAAGAACAAATTACTTGGCGATATCAGTGAAAACTCGAAGAACGCTCGAACTCTAGCTTTTTTCCTCTTGGAACCTTGCTCTAATGACTTGGAGTGTTAGTGAATATAAAAGATCATCTAACACTGTTTTAAACCTTAACTTAGAGTTAAAAGTCAGGTTTTAAGCTTAGAATGGATGGGAAAAGTTTGAAATACCCTTTTGAAAAAGGTGACAAAAACCATTCACGGGGCCATCTATGGTTTGTGGTATGTTCTACGAATCGTAAATCCTATTTTTGGAATTCAACTAAATTTTAAGGCTCAAATTGCATTCTACAGTTCCAATTTGTAACTCGTAGAAGTTTCTACGAACCGTAGAGGCAATCGGTAGAATTTATACAAAAAATTTAGGCTAAAAAATACATTCTATTGATCCAAACTATGGATGGTAGAAGTTCCTACGGCCCGTAGAATGGTTCCGTAGGAATTGGACCCCAACATTTTACTTCTCTAAAGTTTATTTCTACAAGTTGATAGTACGGGTCATCGAAATATGTACGGTCCATAGAAGCAATCAGTAGGAATTGACTCAGAAACTGTGATATGACATTCTCCGATAAAATAGCCATAACTTTTTAATCCGAACTCGAAATGAGGCAAACTTGGTGGCGTTGGAAAGGAGACTCATACAAATGTAATTGAATAGGCCATAGGTCACCTAATTCATTTTGTGCTGAGAGATATCGTAGTATGAAGTTTAATTATGTAGAATCTTATGTCAAAACTTAATCGTTAAGAAAGCTTCCAAATCAACTCTGTGCTAGGGGGTTCTTGTGACTTTAATTCATATACAAAACCATTTCCATATTAAAAAATTAAATTTTATGCCTATGATCAATATGAAAAAAAACCTGATACAACCTTACATGTAAATTAAGAATGGTTCGGGCTTTAGCTTAAAAAATTTCTAGGTGTTACGCCAACTTTTGATGTTAAAATCCATAAATGATTAAAGGAAATTGCAATTTTAGGGTAACAGAGGCTTACCCAAATTGCTTAGCCCAAAGAAATATTTTTGAAATTCGTCTACAAGGATTTTACAAAGCTAAAAAATAGAAAATTGGGGTTAAACCCTGAAATGGCAGGCAAAAATCCCTCTCAGATGTCTTAAGGATTCCCTTAAGAGAACCCCACTTAAAGTGGGGGTCACACTTCTGTAAACCAGGCTATGCTTAAGTGATCACCACTAAAGCAACCTTTGGCTCGCTTAACCTAACCTCACTAAAGCTTGCCCTTCGCTTTAGCGATCATGCCTCGGCTTGAGGGAAGGTCACTTAATAAGAAGACCTATCACAAACATGAAGGGTATATAACTCATGGACCAGAAAAATCAGCCAACTCTCAAAACATCGAAAGGGCTACCAGGATTTGTTCGAAATCTTGTATATACAAATCATATTTGAAAATTGACTATACTTGATGTTCTGTACAAAATGCAATCATCAAAACACAAATCTGAGTTCGATTCGAGGCCAATATAGTGAGGAGTAAAATAATAACTTTACAAAAATTTCCAAAAATAACCAAGCGGGTCATTACAATTAGGTCTCACACACGCACTGCATCACTGCATTTGCTATTTCAGTCACAAATGATTTCCCATATCAAGTAGTATGGTGAAATTGTTGCTTCTGACTTAATTTGAAATGTAGGTGAGATGCATCCCCATATTAATAATTGAAACGCATTTGTTTACCATACACCAACCTTTTTCTGCGACCATTCTTCCTCTAGTTGCAATTCAGTAAGTTAGTGATGCGGAGCCGCATGTGGACATGCGAAGACATCAACATCTCTTTATGGTAAGAAACTATTTGATTACTTTCAGCTTTGAACCTCTTTACTTTGTTTCTACTTGATCACCTGTAAATTATGAAAACCTACTTTCCAAGGCTTAAACATCGTAAATGCCTTTTTTCTCTCTCTGAAAACACAATAGTTTAAGCTTAGAAACTGACAAGTAGGTAAAATACAAACTTATCATATCACAAAAAAACTTAGACTACTTCTTATCCTCAAGGAGTACAAAACTTCAACATCATATAGACTCAGACATCAGTCTTCTACCTAGCAAGAATTCGACTCGACACAAACTTGAATCATAGAAGCGACAATTTATCACATGAAAACATTTAAGCTCAATTATCATTCATACAATCTATGTATTATTTCATGAAAAATATTTGACAATGGTAATCACCTTTTCTATTTATATGTGTCAACTCAGGAAAAGAGGATCCCCGAAATATATAGTATAAATGAAACTAGAGATTTAAGATTCAGAATCAAACACTCAATCTCAGGAAGATGTCAACATGCACACACGTAGTATCATAAGCTTGTCCATTATGTATTTCTTAGGTAATTCATACATACTCATTTTAAGGACAATAAGCACTTCTGGGGTACGACAAATGAAAAGGTGAAGACAATTAGTCACCACTCATAGAAAATGTCAACCAAACACAAAACAACTATCAATACCAACTTGACGCATTAGACTCTATAGGAATGACAAAAACTTAATGAAAATTTTAACACTCAATATCATGGATCATTTTAAAATCGACTTAATTTATTTGGATCATATCATTCACCTGTTATCAACCAAACTATCCATAGTATCTTACATTGACTTTGTCTCTAGCAAATCATTAATTAGACAAGTCACCCGATTTGACAATAAAGACAACTATTGGGAAAGATCTAAGTATAAATAAAACCTAAAAGATATACTTTAACGCATGAATATGCACAACAAAAAATAGATATACAGACCAACCGTTGTTCAAATTAAAAGTACATGGCCAAATGGGAAAAATTATCACAACATAAACATGCTCATTCGGGTCAAATGAACATCACAAATTTTTTTTTAACAAGCTTAAAACATTCACCGACATGTTTCAGTAACCTTAGGATATTTGTAAATCTTAATTTTTATATTAAAATTTCTATATTATTAACCGTCATTGTTTAGTTTTTACCTATTAATATATTATCATCTCCCTTGCCTTATTTTTTATTTCTTATCTGAATATTTGTGTCTTCCAATTGATAAATAAACACAAAAAATTATATTCCTAATGCACGAGATACATTTATTTTGTCCAATAGACTTCGAACATAGGAAGAATTTCCCTACTTCACGAAGGGAGAAAAAAATGAGAAAAATGGAACCAAAATATAAATGTGATGATCTAATTCTATGTTTTGGGAGTGCAAACATCAAATCTAAAAATTAAGTTAAAATTGAACTGTTGAAGTTTTTAACATACAAAAGCCACAAAATTAATGAATTACTATCACCATATTTAAAAAAAATATATGAATATTAAATAAGAAAATTAATTATATTCTTTTTAATTCAATTTTAATATTAGATGTGTTACTAGTTTACACCAGAAAGTTTAAAAATAAGTTTTTACCCTATATGTAAATTGGTTTGTTAGATTTTGAAGTGTAAGAGGTAATTTTAAAAAATTACTCACAACAACATTTCAATAATAATAGTAATAAATGAAAAATATATAAATCAGTATCTAATAAACATTAAAATAATTGACATCGATTTAATAAGTGAATGAAACTACAAACTTTGAAACAAATCAAGGAATACGACAGAAGGACACTTCAAAGGAGGACGAAGGGAAACTTATTCGGAGAGTCCAATGATACAATTTAGATATGAAAAATAATAAACGACATAAATACTCCATTTGAGTATATGTAAATAGAAAATAATACTAATTAAAAATACACACATTGGTCCTTAGAATTTTTTGGTGTGGTTTGGATCCTGCACATTAATATTTTTAAAAAACGGATCATCCAATAAAGTCATCACAACATCATCCTTCCAGTTGAGCAACCCAGAAATTGTAGGACTATCTGGTAAGTCAACAGAGGAATTCTGATTGTTATTCATTGACGTTGATATACCAATTGAAGGGATATCCATTGAAGGTTCCATTTGTTGTGTCATTGTATGAGACACTGGAGAATACATTGGTGGAGCACTATTTATTGAAGGCATCAGAGAATCAATCATTGGTGAAGGCATCAGAGAATCTATCGTTGGTGAAGGAATTGGAGAATCCATTATTGTTGACGGCATTAGATGGGTCAGTCCATGTGTTTTTCGTACAACCATGTGTTGAGGCATTGGAGAAAACAATTGTTGAACCATTGGAGGAAACATTTCTGAAAACAATAAAGGAGAAGTATACCTTGGTCCTTTAGAGTTGTTCCTACTGGGTACCATTGGTTCAACAATGGGTTGAGGGACATTCGATGTAGAACCCTGTTCATCACCCTCTTTTATCATTAGTTCACATACATGTTTGAGATTCTTTTTTATTACACAACGTAGGTCGTTGAGATAGGTAGGGTTCATGTCAACATAAATAGTTTTTCTCTCGAAGACCTCGTACATCTCATTTGTCATTTCATTGACCCTATTTTCCTTTCTTACTTTTTGAAGTTGCTCCTCCAACTTCATAATTCTTTCCATGGTGAACTCTTCTCTTGTCACCATGTTTTTAGATCTCTCCAATGTCGGCAACTCCTTAAACTTTATAAAAGTGTTGCTTACAACATTATTTGGAAATATATATGGTTCATTTTTGTAAGGGTCGTATATGACTGTAGCCACTTCAACATCACAAAGTGTTTTCAGTTCATCAGATTTTTTCAAGAGCCCTTTCAGTCTTTTATTATATGAGATTTTTCTTTTACTATCATCTTCAATGAAAGAATATTTCACTTTGTTTCTAGTCATGGCTAAAGGGGAGGAGAAATGTGTTTGTTTGGATATGAGGGTTAAAATGGCTTTGTTGTAGTAGCAGTAGTAGTTGTGATTTTCTTGCCTAGGATTGACTCCTATTTATAGAGAAAATTTTAATTCTATATATTTTTAAAAGTTTGAATTAGAGATTTTTGTATTGCTAGAATGAACTATTTTGGAAAAACGCTAAATGATGGGATATTAGATAAAAGTTAGGTAGAATCATCTCGAAATATATTTACTTATGGCTCTAGTATAATGTTGACCAACTTATTAGGAAAAATATTAATGTGGTTTAAATTTAAGTAGTGTACATAGAAAATGGTCATAAAGATATCGCAAACATATTTGTTTACTCATTTCCTTCATCGAGTTTTTTTTAAAATAAAAAGTATATTTTGATTCAGGGATGTACATTATTAAATATTGAAACAAGGGAACATTTATATATTGGTTAGGAATATTGAAATATAAATTTTGACAGTATTTGAATATGCTTAAAAATATTCAATTTTTATGGTTAATTTAAAAACAAAAATATTTTTTAAATCTTCAATGGTGAGATATGTATGATTGAAGAAGTTACATCGCTTGTCGAAGCACATTATTATTTTCTTTCATTTTCGATAGACCATATTTAGTTAAAAAATTATGTTGATTTCAAATATATTTGGAACTATATCTGGCTTAAATATGTTTTTGTTAATGTCCGATACTCACCAACCTGTCACTCGATTCACATTATATATATTTCTATATTAGTTTTGAGACAAGTCAATCTGAAATAATTGCACAAAACACTTATCAAAATGATGTGTTTACAATAGTGTTAAAATTAAAAGATATATTTTATTCATTTTAAGAAAAATACTCAAGATGAAGAGAAATTATGTGAAAATGTGTGTCACGACTCAGACCATCGTGATTGACACCCACACTAACCCTCTGGTGGGAGAACCATTACTAAAACCCAACTAACAAACTCAACCAAAAACTAAGGCATTTTTAATGTTACGGAAGCAAGGTTAAATGCTAAGGAAAGAAATAGGGAGTTCCCATAAACATCCAAACAAAAGTCTAATCAATCAAACAAATGCGGAATAAAACTTAGAACCTGAAAGTCAAGGTACCAAAACTATAACAAGAACCATAAGTCTAAATAAGAAGGGGTGCAACCCCATACCAAATATAAGAAATCTAAAGAAATTGTCTAAGTCTGAAATGTGGACATAAACAAAAAGATAACTCATGGCAGCCCGAAAGAACTGGCTCACCCTTGAATTCGAAACAATCACTAATCTTCTAAATGGAATCTGTCAATAACCACCTGAAGATGCCCTGTACTCAACTAAGAAAGAGCAAGTGCAGTATCAGTACACAACCACAGTGTACTGGTAGGATCACACAGCTATCCCACTAAGTGCAACATATATAAGTCATTACAACATAATAATAACATGCATACACCGAACATATACTATATCAACATCATTTAAGAACAATGAACAGTTTCACATTTCTCAAGATATACAGTTACGACAAGTCAATGGTCCTCTCATCAAACCCAAACTGTTAGCTTACCGATACGTGTTACCAGATTCAAGGTTTATGCCAGAACGTGGCAACCGATCCCTTATTTATGTCGGAACGTGGCAACCGATCCAAGTTAGTGTGTCAGAACGCAACACCCTATCCATTCAACAAGCCACAATCAAAATCACAAGTATCTTCTCAAATTATACAATCAAGTCGTGATTCATGGCATTCATCATCCATCTATCCTCATTTACAATTAGTTTGATTAATAATGCAACATTCACATACATACATGTATTATAATGAAGCAAGAACAAACATACATCACACAACATGAAACCACAACTATCACCTACCTCGAAACAAGCTTGAATCCCCTAAAAAACATGATTCTTCCCTTGCCTGATTCGTTCCGCTTGTTCTTGGTCTACAAACAATCAATATAATGCTAGGATCAATAAACAAGATTTAATTACCCAAAAATAAGTCACGACTATCAACCCAAGATCAAACCCATGATCCCCGTACCCATATTAGGGCTTTCTCCACCATAATTTCTAGATCAAAGCCCTCCCCCATCGATAATTACCCATGAAAGTACGTTCAACGGATCGAAAAATAGATTTGGGGAGTTAAAACCTTACCTTTAGCCTTAAAAATGGTGAAAACCCGTCAAGAAAGCACCTTGGGTCGTCTCCTAGATCTTAAAGTCAAAAAGTACAGAATAAAATATTTTGGGGTTGATTTGCGACTTAAGTCGCGACTGTCCCGCTATGGCGACACCCATCCTGTTACAGCAGCCCCACCCTAGCGGGAATAATCCCGCCTTAGGGGCTTGCATGGAAACAAAGAGATAAATAAAGAATTCCAAAGCCCCCATTTCACAACACACCTTCAACCAGTGATACTCAGAAACTACCCGTTCATGCTAAGATCAGTTTCGGGAGTTCTACTAGACCGAATTCAATTTTGTTAAGTTGTACGGATTCCTTAAATTCTTAGCTATCTACTCATGTGATCAGAATCATAATTAGATCACCCAATTGTTACCTGATTTACCTAGACTTTACTGGCTCCAATTTCTGCCAAATCTGGACTAGGTTGGGAAATTCCAAGTTACTTCGAAAAACTTTTCCGCCCCAAAATTTTCCCCTGTTGACTTTTATATAACGACAGAGACTGGTTGTTATAATAGATACCAATTTACCCATCACTCGTCCCTAAGTGATAAACTTAGGAAAATAGGCTAAAGAAGGAATGGAGTAGTACCTGAATCGATGAACAACTAGGGATTCTTGTCTCGCATATCCTTCTCAGTTTCCCATGTAGCTTTCTTAACTGGGCGATGCTTCAATTGAACTTTCACGAACTTAATATCCTTGGTCCTCAGCTTCCGGACATCACGATCAAGAATTACAATCGGTTCCTTCTCATATTGGAGGTCCTTATCTAACACGACTGAGTCCCACTTTATGATGTAATCCCCGTCACCATGATATCTCTTCAACATGGACACATGAAATACCAAATGAACTCCCGATAGGTCAGGAGGTAAAGCCAATCGGTAAGCCACTGGCCCTACACATTCAAGAACCTCAAAGGGACCAATGTATCACTGACTTAGCTTGCCCTTCTTGCCAAATCTCATCACCCCTTTCATGGGTGATACCTTAAGAAGAACATTCTCACCAGTCTGAAATGCCATGTCACTTACCTTATGGTCTGCATACTTTTTCTGTCTACTCTAGGATGCTAAAAGCTTAGCTTGAATACTCCTCACTTTATCTTGAGCATCCTTCATTAAATCTACCCCCAAAGGTTTCACATCTCCAACCTCATACCATCCTATGGATGATCTACATCCCCTCCCATAGAGTGCTTCAAACGGTGCCATATCTATGTTGGAGTGATAACTATTATTGTAAGAGAATTCACACAACGGTAGGAACTTATCCCAATGCCCTCCAAAATCAATCACACATGCCCTCAATATGTCTTCTAAGACTTGAATAGTCCTCTCAGACTTCCCATCCATATGTGGATAGAAGGTTGTACTAAGAGTGAGTTGTGTGCCCAATTCATCTTGTAACTTCCTCCAAAACTTGGAGGTAAACTGCGTACCACGGTATGAGATGATAGAGAGGGGCACCCCATGCAATTTCACTATCTCTTTCACATACACCTTAGCCAATTGTTCCGCATTATAATCTATTCTTATGGGAATAAAATGGGTTGACTTAGTCAATCTGTCAACCACTACCTAAATAGAATCAAACATCCCCAAAGTCTTGGGAAGACCAACCACAAATCAATGGCTATCATTTCCCACTTCCATTCTAGAATTGGCATTCTCTGAAGCAAATGTGCAGGCCTTTGGTGCTCATACTTTACTTGTGACAATTTTTACACTTAGCCACAAACTCTGCGATATCCTTCTTCATGCCCGACCACCAATAAATTCACTTCAAATCTCGGTACATCTTGGTCACACCCAGATGAATGGAATATCGTGAACCATGGGATTCTATTAGCAATTTCTGAATCAAGTCATCAACTCGAGGGACATAAATTCTTCCTTTAAAACTGAGCAAACCTTCCGCATTAAGAGTGGTCTCTTGTGCCTTACCAATCACAGTCTTCTTCTTAAGTTCATCCAAATTTTTATCCTCAAATTATTTGGCCTTGATCTTCTCAATGAATGTGGCCCTAACTTCAATGCTAACTAACACCCCACCTTTCTCTGAGATACCTAAATGCATGAACATAGACTCCAAGGTCTGAATTTCCTTAGACAAAGGTCGCTTAGTTACCCTCAAGCAAGCTAGACTACCCAAACTCACCGCTTTTTGACTTGAAGCATCCGCCACTATATTAGTCTTACCCGGATGGTATTGAATGGTCACATCATAATCCTTGAGTAACTCCATCCACCTTTGTTGTCTCCAATTCAGATCCTTTTGAGTGAGCACATGATGCAAACTACGATGATCAGTAAACATGTAACACCCAGGAAACTAGTAGACTAAGATAGGGCCTTAAGTTAGGGTTCTAAGGTTTTATATGAGGGTTGATTTATAGATTGGACTTCCCTTGCATAGAATGAAGGATTTAGTGGTTGAACGTCAAGTCACGTCTTACACCCCGTAGTCTTATAAGCTAACGTAGTCCTTGGTATGAGGGGTTGTCAAGTCTAGGGAGTGGGCAAGGGCCTAAGCTAGCAAGGTAGAGTGAAATATAATTTGTTCTTCTATGGGCCTTGTTGGCAATTAGGTAGTATGATCGCCGAAGGGACTTGGCGATGCGCCAAAGTGAACTTGGGGTCACCTAGTGGGATGTCCCCTTGGCCTAAGTTTTGGGAGAATGGGCGAGCAAAGTCGTGGCTCGCCGATTGGATTGGTGCGTTACCAAGCTGCCTCCCCCATCGCCTAAGTGGCCTATCCAATTTATAGAGCTACTGGAAAATTGAGCGAGCCAAGGGTCCACTTGGCGAGTCGCCTAGTGCCCTTGGCGAGCCATGAGGGTGCAAAGGGAGAGCTAAGTCATGAGGGTTAGTGGATTTTAAGTTAAGTTAAGGGTCCTTAGTTCTTTACCAAAGTTGACCCTACATCATTTTATTCCCTTCCTAGCAAGTATATAAGAAAATTAGACCTAGGTTTACCTCAGTTAAGTCATTCTCCCTAGAATCCAAAGAAAACCCAAGTTCATCCTCTCCGAAGAATATTTCTCTCTCTAGAAAACCCCCATTGAAGAAGAAGTTAGAGCTTAAAGCTTGGGTCAAGAACAAAGTCCATTGTTGAGAGCTTGTGCTAGGGCTTTGATTAAAGGCATGTTTAGCTTTTCATCTATGAGTTCTTCCACCCATAGAGTCCCCAAATTTGTGAAGAAGAACCCTAATCTAAGCTAGGGTTTAATCCAATGTGTGGGTATAGTTGTTTATTATTCCAAATAGTTGGATAATACTTGTTGATGGATAATTTAGTATTGAATTGTGATTTATGATGAAATTATGTGAATTAAATGGTAACCCTAGTCTAAATTGATGTATGTGATGTTTGTGGGTTTATGTCATTAGAGGTGAAATTGAATGTTCATGAGTAATCTTCCTAAATCAATGTAATGTGTAGTAATTGATCAAAGTTAGGATCATATAATAATGAATTGAACTAGACCTTGTTGAATATGATTGATCTTGACTTCTAAAGTTAGAATTGAACCTTTATGACCAATTAAGATTAGAATCACCTAGTAATGAAAGATGTGATCAAAATAACCTTGAAATCTAGGTATAAAGAATAGATTAAGAAAGAAACCTTGAAAGTAAGGTTTGTGATCATGATAGATAGGACTTTAGAGTGAAGCTATTGTGGTTAGCTATTGATGAAAAGGCGTAGAGAGTAAAGTCTAAAAGAGAATAGAAGTCTAATAGGTACAATTATGGTGAAAGGCCTATACTCACCTAACCTAGCTTATGAATGCTTAATAAATGAGAGAGATAGAATCACTTGGGCAGGGATGGATTGTCAAGGACATCTTTCCATGATAGATGAGTGTTAAGCAAGGCTTAACAAGTAAACCTTGGGGTGTATGCTTGGCTCCAAGTGGATATTGATAATGAGATTGAGTGTCACACAAGATAGGGTCCGGACTCCAAGAACAAAGGAGATCCACACCTAGTTGATGTGAGGACTATCCAAGAAAAAGGGGTAACTCTTACGTACTAGAGTGGGGGTTTTCCCAAAGTTACGTCTCATGAGATGGAAACCTTCACATAGTTGAGTTGAGGTTTCTAGTATCAATCTCCATATTCAATTAACTAAGACATGCTTAAAGAAGTATCTCATAGTGTTCTAAAGCATAAATGAACTAAGACTTACTTTATGAAGTACCTCCTAGTGTTCAAGAATGTAAGTCGACTTAGACATGCTTAAGGTAGTATCTCATAGGGTCCATATGAATACGGAACTTAGACATACTAAAAGGAGTATCTCTTAGGGTTCAACCTAATAGTGTACTTAGATGTGCTTAAGAGAGTACCTCATAGTGTTCTAAAGTTAAATAAAGGAACTAGGTTCCAAACCAAGAAGAAATAGTAATAGGACCTAAAAGTGGTACTTAGCATGATTAGTATTATGGGATGCTATGATTGCAATGCACAAGTATGACTTAGGGTTACTAAAGAGATGAGTTGAGATAGGATTGTGCCATAGTTGCCTTCCTTGCTATAGTTGACTAAAGGTGAGATATTTCCTTAGTTATGAAAGTTAAGCTAATCATGAGACTCAAGGAGGGTGAGTATGACTAAGATGACTTCAAGTTTATGCTTGTTGTGAAGGGTAGTATGGGATGTCGTTCATACATTGCACAAGTGTATCTTGAGGTTACTTAGGAGTATATGTGCCCTTATGACATGAAAACCTAGGTTTTGACTATGAACGTCGACCATGCCCAAGAATGACCAAAAAGAGGTACTTAGCTTGGATAGTATTATGGGATGCTATCCTTGCCTTGCACAAGTATGCTTGGAGGTGGCTTGTGAAGTGGTTCACTTGTAATATGAAAGACCAAAGGTTGAAGTATGTAAATATGAAAGTCTAAGTTAAGACTATGCCATGAATATGATTTAGCTCTTATGCTCAATTATTATGTCTTATGTTGACTTATGTTTATATGGAGCTTATGATGGAGACCATGCTAAGATTATGATGTTTATGCTTTGAATATGTTATTATCTCTTAAGCTTATGTCTTATGTTGACTAACCATGTTGAGATGCTCTTATGATGTTGTGCTAGCTTTCATACTTGGTACATTTTTTACTAATGCATATTGCCTACATTCTAATCGAATGTAGGGTATTGAAGATTGAGTTGCTTTGGAGGCTAGGTTTCTAAGGTGCAAGAAGAGTTGAAGAATTGGTGAGACCTCATAGCTTCGAGGACAAACCCCTTATGTTTCCTTTATGCCTTTTCCTTATGTTTTAGACATTTATGTGGGCTGCGTCCCAAGTTTTTTATTCAAGAGTTGTAATAGAAGGTTTGAGACAAAGAGTTAGTAAATACTTCAGCTTGCTTATGAAAATGTTTTCTATTGATTGGTTCTAAAGAAAGTTTTAAATTTTCCCGTACTTTTCTAGTATCTTGTGTTATGATTGTGCTAAGGGTTTGTATGAGACCCCTTCAGGGTCAAATACGCCATGTTACGTCTAGGGGGTACCCCTGGGTTGTGACAAAAAACCTCACACTTAATACCATAGAGGTAATGCCGCAGATCTTAAGAGCAAATACTACCGTTGCCAAATTCAAATCATGCGTTGGATAATTCCTCTCATGCACCTTCAACTACCGTGATGCATAGTCTATGACATTCTTATCCTGCATTAATACCGCACCCAAATCACAATGTGAAGCATCACAATAAACAATAAAATATTTACCTTCCACCGGTAGTGCTAGAATAGGTGATGTGGTAAAGAGAGTCTTGAGCTTTTGGAAGCTATCCTCTTATTTTTTCAATCCATTCAAATGGTATCTCCATTGTCAAGAAGTTCTTGGATTTGAGCCTTAAGCTCTCTTAATTATTTCGGAGCCATGCGATATGGAGGGATGGAAATAAGACGAGTACCAGGTTCTAAATCAATGCAAAAATATATATATCTCTATCCGGAGGTATACCAGACAAATCATTATGAAACACTTCTCTAAATTCTGACACCACCGAAATGGACTCGATACATGGAGACTCAACCTCAACATATCGAATATGAGCCAAATAATCCAAACAACCCTACCCTACCAGTTTCCTAGCCCGAATAGAGGATATGATCTTAGCTTGCTTAGGCTTGTACACCCCTTCCCACTCTAACTTTTCCCTTCCCGGAATTTCTAGAGTTATAGACTTAGTATTACAATTAAGCATAGCATTATATGGGGACAACCAAGTCATGCCTAAGATTATATCAAAGTCAGTCATATCCAAAATCACCAAATTAGCCCAAGTCTGAAAACCCATAAACAAAATAGAACAAGAAAGATAGACATGGGTGACTATGACAGACTTTCCAACTGGGGTAGAAACATGGATGGAGGCATCAAGTATTTCACAAATAATAGCAAATTCTGAGGAAAATCGCACGGACACATAATAATAAGTAGAACCCAGATCAAATAACACATTTGTCATCCGATCACAGACAAGAATAGTCTGTGTGATCACTGCATCAGACGCCTCTGCCTCGTTCTTGCCCAAAAAGGCGTAACACTGAGCCCTATCATCATGAAGGGCGACTTCTCTGCCTGGATGCATTGTACCTCTACATGCATTACCATTTACCCTACGTCCACAACCTCACTGATTTCTTCCTCGCCCACCTTGTGGACGCCCTCGACCATTATTATCATTTTCCACGGGTACCACTGCTCTACACTGCTGCTGCGCAGAATTCATCACGTGTGGGTGGAGACAATCTCTCCTCATATGCCCAGGTTCTCCACAGTTATAGCTACTACGATCAAAAGTTGGCTAGCTGCCCAGCGAAGGTGCGGTTCTTTGCCTATTCTGAATCAAATTATGAAGTAGAGTTCCAGAGTAATTACCTGTAGAAGCGGGCATAGCGGACTAAATTGGTCGGGCTGCAAGTGTTGGTCTCCCTGAACCTCTGGAGTAAGATCCCTAAAAGTTGCCTGAATTTTTGGCTTTCTTAGCCAATGACTTAGCTTGACCGTCTTGCCTCACCCCTTTCACTTTCTTCACAAAATCTATTACCTCATTGAAGCTTTTCCCTGCAGAGGTCATATCAACAAATAATACCTCCAACTTAGAATTTAGTCCCTTAATAAATAAATGGATCCTCTCTTCCTCAATAGTCACCAATTGCGTAGTATATCTAGACAAGGCATGGAACATAGCCTCATAAGCAGCCACAAACATACCACCTTGCTCCAAAGCCATGAAATCATCCTTCTTACGATCCCTCAAAGTCTGAGGCACATACTTCTCTAAAAATAGGGCATGAAACTTGGTCCAAGTATGTGGGGTTAAAACTGAAGATTTGCATTCCACATAAGTTCTCCACCACTATTTAGCCTAACCTTGAAGGTGAAAAGTCACAAACTCAACCCCATGCTAATGGACAATGTCACGACCCAAATCAAGTCGGGAGTGGCACCCACACTTAACCTCCTAAGTGGGAGAACCAAGGAATCCAAACCCCAACATATATCAATAATTCAACTACGAATAACAATAAAATGCGGAAGCTTAAAACTTATTAAAGTAACCAATCAAATCAACCTCAAAAGTCTATTACACATTATACCCAAAACCTGAAAGTCATCACATCAAGGACATCTAATCTCCAAATACAAAATCTAAGAGTATAAACGACACCGAAATAAATGAAATAAAGTAATTTGTGTCCGAAAACTAAAGACATCAGGTCATGACCGAGAGAATCCAACACAAGCTCGAATGAATAGCTCACCATTGAACCTGATATGCTGAGACTGGCTAGAGTTGAGGGCGAGTCAAAGTCACTGGTACACTTCATAAAAGAAAAACAAAGAAAAACACAAGTAGGGCTTAGTATGGGGAAACATGTACTGAGTAGGTATCATCGGCCAACCCAAAATAGAAACTAATATACAATGAATAATAGTATAAAATCAACTATGACACTTAGCAGGTGGCAAGAAACAAACAACACGAACCAGTGACAACAACACTAAAGTAAGTACGCAATCAATCACAATATCAAGCACACATATGGGGACTCATTCTTCCACACCACGCTCATTTGGGAAATGGGTTCTTTGAGATTGAGTACATTAAGTTAATTCAATATCTTTTTCCTTTAATGTTACTGTGTTGGAACGTGACACTCCAATACAATTATAGCGTGTCAAAACGTGACACTCCGATCCAATAATATCGTGTCGGAATGTGACACTCCGATCCATAATACCGTGTCGAAACGTGATACTTCAATCCAATGATACCATGTCGGAACGTGACACTCTGATCCAATAATACTGTGTCGGAACGTGACACGCCGATCCATTTATACCGTGTCGAAACGTGACACTCCGATCCAATTATACCATAAATTTATCATTTATTATCACCACTTTTCAATTCATTAACATATTTCATCAAACCTTCTTTATTCAAGACATCACTTCGATAGAGAGGGCTTCAATTTATAAATCTCACAATCTCAGGATTTCAGACCAATCACAAAGCACACAACCACACAATCAAGTACATAGAGAACTTCACAATATCACTCAATGCATATCAATCACTATTAAGAGTCTATCTATCAAATAGAATAAATCATAACCTACCTCCACCGAAGAACTGACGTCAGGCAAGCTACTTCTCCAATGCCTTTCCTTTCCTTAACGCCTTTGAACGTTTTCAATCTATCAAGTATGCATAATTTGTAAGTTAACGAATCTATAGACACCCACGTTACTATATGTCTAGCCTAGACTCAAAAATTCACCCGATTCCATAATCAATTTTCCTATAGTTCAACCCTAAGGGTAAGTCTTAATTCCTCCAATTTGCATAACCTTAATGGTATTCAATTAATATAGTATGTCTTATATTTAATTACCTACCTCAATATGTTGATTTATAATTTATAATACGAGAACACAATACTAATATTAAATGTTTGAAGCCACTGGTTACGAAACCAGTGGCAGCCAACCCTCAACCATACTCCTGCATAAATATTGCACGATGGCAATACCCAGTTTCCATGATGACCTTACTCCTATAAAATATTCTCACAACCAGTACTCCAATCAGTTGCCCCAATTAGGAACTGTAGTTACTGATTATATTTTCAATTAGTCATATCACTATACACACCCTTATAAATACAACACCTCAATTTTCTTACCCCCAACATTATAATAATAATATGAATTATCGCCTAACATTTACTAAAAAAAGGACAACAATAGAATTGAATATATAAGACAAATGAGTAATTAATGCATTCCAAGGATTTCCACCGAACTTTTCCTATCATTAATTGCCACCCAAGTTCAAAGCAGCACCATCTATATATCTGTTTCTGATTCTTTCACCCCATTATAAAATAATTAATCCTACAATTCTATGTTCATATATAAAATACACAAGGGTTAAGATTTGGTTGATTCTTTACCTGATTCGTTGGTACTTCTTCGACGCCGCAGGTAAGGATTCGCTCGGTTGTAAGTCTTCTTCTCTCCTCTTTTAATTATTTAGGGTAAATAATCATCTATATATAATAGGAGAAGAAAAAACGCCTGTGTGTCAGCACCACAAAATTAGTAGAATTATTAAATAATAAATAATAATTTAAATAAACAGAATTTAAAAATAAAAAAAATTCGAAATTATTTTTAAAATGTTTACGTTAAAAATGTTGTATTGATTTTATTTTATTTTTAAATAAATTAAATATGTTTGTTGAGAAGCCTATGTGTCAGCACCACAAAATTAGTAGAAATATTAAATAATAAATAACAATTTAAAAAATAGAATTTAAAAAAAAAAAACATAAATTAGAAATCATTTTAAAAATGTTTACGTTAAAACTGTTGTATTGAGTTCTTTTTTTTTAATAAATTAAATATGTTTGTAACTGGAAAACTGTTTTTAATTTATTTTTTTTAAAAAAATTATAACTTAAATACGGTAAAAATAAGGGAAAATTATATATAATAGCAAACTATTAATTCAAATTAAATGCTATAAATATAGTTTGATTTAATTGTACCCCATAGCAAACTGTTGTTATTTCACCTCTCTCCTGGTGAATCTCGCTCGCCACTCTCGTTCTCTCCCTCGCCTCTCTCGTTTTTTATATAAATGCAAGTGTATAAAGTGCGTTTGTGTTTGTATAAAGCGAGAGAAAATTGTATATATACATATATTTTTGTT